>PVKA01000439.1:124713-204029 GCA_004027165.1 Ctenomys sociabilis | reverse complement strand
TGGTGTAGTTGAACTGACAGTTACTGTTGTGACCTCTGAATTTGACCATTGAAAAGGTCACCCAAGCAAACAGTTAGCTACTTGGTTATAAAAATGATTGTTGGCACATCCTATATATCTAAATTGAATAATGGTACCAGATACAATGATAGATGGGATTGAAGCTGTGTATCATCCATTATCATGTGTAATCAATAAATGATTTAATTCTCTCGAAAAAAATTATATTTCTTATTATATAGGTCTTGCTTTATCTTGATCTTAACCATCCAACAGAAAAGTATAAACACGAGGTATAAAAAGTAAAGCCATAGTAATATGTTGGGCTGTAAAAGGCTCAAGTCAACAACTTCTGACATTGTCAGTCCTATGGATAACCCACTACCATTATAGACTACTCGACTATATTGGATTACTCTGCTGAATTTATGCACCTACAATATTTGAATGACAATGGAATACCCATCTCTGACAAAACTAAACAAAAAAGGGGAATATAAATGAAGTACTATTTTGTAGTGAAAAAATACATATCTGTATATACAAAACAGCATAGATATACAGCTACTTTCTCTTATTTCAATGAGAAGAAAGCTTTGTACTAGTAGTGTATAGACAAGATATCATGTCTGCAACAATATGCAATGTATTAATTATTATAATGTGCTTTGAAACTGTCTTATTTTTATCTTTCTCAATAAAATTAATTTTTAAAAAATAAAATGCAATCAATTAAAAAACAAAATAGCTTGATACTGGCTTAAAGGTCGATATCCATACAAACTAAATAAAATAGACTTCACAAATTAACTCCCACTTATATGGTCGAATGATAATCGGAGATTGTATGCAAAACTGTTGGGGAAAGGCAGTGATTTTGACAAGTGATCTGGGAAAACTGGATACACACCTGCAAAAAGTGAAGTTAGACTCTTACTACACAGATGGAAAGACAAACCCACAATAGACCAAAGGCCAGAATAGAAGCCTTAAAGACTAACACAACAACAAAAGCAATAGTACAAACAAAAAACGTAGCGAAAAGCATGACATTGAATTTGGAAATGAGATTTTTAACTGAGCAACCGTAGTGACAAGAGCTGAAGCAGCAGCTCAGGTTGTCCCCATTCCCCCTCCCCCTTCCCGTCTCCGGTTGACTTCCCGGGTTCCCTGCACTCCAGTCCCAGTCCCGCCATGTCCCAGAAGCAAGAAGATGAAAACCCTGCGGAGGAGACCGGCGAGGAGAAGCAGGACACACAGGAGAAAGAAGGTATTCTTCCTGAGAGAGCTGAGGAGGCAAAGCTAAAGGCCAAATATCCAAGCCTAGGACAAAAGCCTGGAGGCTCCGACTTCCTCATGAAGAGACTCCAGAAAGGGCAAAAGTACTTTGACTCAGGAGACTACAACATGGCCAAAGCCAAGATGAAGAATAAGCAGCTTTCAAGTGCAGGACCAGACAAGAACCTGGTGACTGGTGACCACATCCCCACCCCACAGGATCCGCCCCAGAGAAAGTCCTCCCTCGTCACCAGCAAGCTTGCGGGTTAACCTGGGCCCTCCTCTGCTCCCCTTCCTCACCCACTGGACTTTTCTATGTCATAGGCAGGGATGGAGTGGGCCCCTAAGCAGGTCTTCTCAGCTTGCCAGCCAGGAAAGACTGATTCTGCTGTGGGCTGCTGAGAAGGCAATGTGGGTAAAGAAGGGCTCTGAATTTATTGGTTAGATTGAGATTTCCATACCCTCATTCTAGCCCAAGTAAGGGCCTGCAAATAGGAAAGACTAGGATTGGATAATGCTGCAAACTTATTCTCTTTCATGAGAAGCTGGGAGATACACTTTCTCCTTTTGGAAGAATATGCCCCCAAATTGGCTAGTCTGAGCCTTGGTAGTTGTGGCAGTTTAACATCCCAAGACTAAGCTGACATAGTTGCAAAAGGTAGGCTGAATAAGATGTGTTTTCTGTGCTTCTAAATGTTTTGTCCCTCAGGTTCCTATTGCTTCATGTTTCCATCATGGCAGGCGGAAAGAATCCTCAAAAAGGGAACTGATTTGCCTGCCTGAAACTGTAATGCCCACTTAACCTCCTTATTTAGTGTATCTTACAACTTGCCCTGGCTCTCAGATGATATAAAGCTTGGTGAACATTACTCATGAAAATGGGCACCTTCTCTCTGCTCCAATGTGTTACTTTTGAATGTGTTGTGGGATAGTGTAAAGAGCACTGGCTTAGGAGTCAGGCTACCTGGTGTCTGTTTCCACTCAGTCTTGCCAGTACCAGTGAATAACTTTAGGCAAGTTGGCTTCTCTTGATTTCTGTTTCTTCATCTTTAAAATGGAGTTCAGTTTGTGTAAGATTCATTTTGATTATAAGCTCCTGTACCTGCCAGCAGAAAAACTATAAAACTCAAAGTGAAGAAAAAAAAAAAAGAATTTGGAAATGATTTCATGGATTTGATATTAAATGAAGAAATAACACAGGAAAGAAATTGAAAAATTGAGATTCATGAAAAATATTTAATGTGCATAAGATGGCAATATTTGTAGCAAAAGGCAATCCATGTGATAGGAGAAAATATGTTAGGCAATGTGCCTGATATGGAACTAATACAAAGAATACATAAAGAATGTCTACAACTCAGAAACTGAAAAGAAAAACTTACTCCAAAAAAGCAAATGAGTCAAATAAACATTTCCCTCAAAAGATATGCAAGAAAAGATGCTCAACTCTCTCACAATTGGAGGACCACAAGTATAAACTAAGCAAGACAACACTTTAGGCCCTCAGGATAATTTTTCTAAAAAAGAAAGTTAAAATGATGCTTTGTTAAGTTGTAGAAAAATTGCAAGATTTGTGCACTGTTGGCAGGAGGATAAAATGGTACATTTTCTCAAAAAATTAAAAAAATAGAATTTTCATATAAAAATTAACTTATGGTCTAATAATTACATTTCTAAAAATAGAATTGTCATAGGATCTGTAATTACATAATGTACCCAAAAGAATGAAAAAACAAGATATTGAGGAACTATTTGTGTATCCATGTTTATAAGGACATTACTCACTACAAGAAAACAACCCAAGAGTCCAAATGTGAAATCAGCCCTAGAAAGATTACACAGACAAAAGGACAGAGAAGCAAAATGCGGGACATATCTAGTGTGGAATACCATTAATAAAGTACCTTTGAGAGACAGGGCAGTGGACCTGCACTATACCATGAATGAATCTGAGGACACTATGCTATGAAACGAGCCAGTCATGAAGAGGTATGTCCTGGGCCTCTGTGAGTGAGCCAGCTCGCTCAGCCAGAACACTGTGGGGACAGGAAGCAGAATGGCAGTTTCCAGGTGACAGAGAAGAGAGAAGTGAGGCATTGCTTTGTGATGGGCCTCGAGTTTCCATCATAAAGATGAAGACAGATGGAGACAGAAGGGCACACTGGCTGTGTAATAGTGTAAGTCATTTACTGCACCAAATGATCACCTTAGAATAGAAAATGTTACACTTTTTTTTGGTGGTACCAGGGATTGAACCCAGGACCTTGCACTTGTTAGTCAAGCACTTATTCCACGGAGCTATCTGTCCATGCCTGATACAAAAATCTACAGACTCTGGTACAGGGTTTCAGGATAAATCCTGAGGGGATTTGACTGATCTTGGCAGATACAAAAATTACATTTCTTGTTTATAGGTTTTGGTTTATTTTGGTCTTAACCATCCAGCAGAAAAGTATAAAAATGAGGTATAAAAAGTAAAGCCTTATTAATATGCTGAGCTGCAAAAAGCTCAAGTCAACAACTTCTGACATTGCAAGTTTTGCTGATAACCAACTACTATTATGTATGACTATATTGGAATATTTTGCTGAATTCATGCACCTACAATATTTAAATGACAATGGAATACCTATCTCTGACAAAACTAAACAAAAAAGGGGGATATAAATGAAGGACCATTTTGTATCTGTATATATAAGAGAGTTAGGATAGATAAAAAGCCACTTTCTCTTACTTCAATGAGAAGAAAGATTTGTACCAGTGGTTTTTAGGCAAGATATCATGTCTGCACCTTGTACTATGAATAACTGCTAGGAAGACAACAATATGCAAAGTATTAATTATTGTAAATGTCCTATTAACCTGTTTTTAAACTGTCTCATTCCTATTTGTTTCTCAATAAAATTAATAAAAAATAACAAAAAGAAAAGAAAATTTGTGTCATGTATATTTTTTTCTGAAAAATAAGGGGCTGGTGAAGGATTGCAGTGCTGCATGGGCTAGGTACTGCGTATTGTTCACAGCTTCAGCACAGACAACTTCATGTCCTGGTTCTCTCTTGAAGTTCCGTGAGACTGGGGACACCTGTGGATAGTGCAGTGAAGCACCAAATCCACAGCCCTGTCTGATCATGGCCACCACAGATGCTCAAACTGTTAGTGAAAATGGCCCTATTCACTAATAGGAGGGAGAATTTGTGGCACACACTGAAGAACTTTGCCAGGTGGGGGCTGGCACAGGGTGGGCAAATCCATAGCACTGGCTCTTTCCCTTGGTCTCTGGTAAGTAAAATAGATACTGACAGAAGTTTATATATTCTGGATTTAGCTTTATATAAGCATGGACTCAAGTGAGCATTGCTAACATGATCAGAGAAATCAACTAAAATTCTGTAAATAGTTTCACTATTCTACTTAACATTCAGTCAGGCCAAGGCAAGGCCTCAGTGTCCGTGCATTGGGGATGTGTCAGGGGGTCATGCATAGGAACGATATTCTATGTTCCTTAGTGTTTCTTAAGGAGACAGATTAGGAGAAAACTTGGTTGTATGCATAGAACAGCTCCTGAAAAAGATGGGGCTGGCAAAGGACTGCAGTGCTGCAGGGACCAGGTACCATACACTGCCTACAACTTCAGCAGAGGCGTCAGGATATTGCTGTAGCTAAGTGTTCTGCTTTCAGGGAGAAGCTGGAAGGGAGCAGGAGGGGCAGACATGGGAGCAGACATACTAAGGTTTCCTATTTCACCAGTTTTATTGTCACTGCTGAATCAAACAGTCCTTGAATTAAGGTTGACCGTAAGGACTGGAAATATTTTTTTAAAAAATCAATGCCTATTATGTGGGACATAACTTGGCAATAACCCTAAAGGCATTTATGAGGTTTGTTTCTCACCCACATGCCAACATGGTGGGGTGAGTATTCCATTTTTCTGTTCATATCACTGCAAATCAGCAGAACAGAAATGCTAGCCCAACACCTCTAGATGCCAGCAAAGTTGTTAGCTTCATGACTTCGACAGAAGGACTTACTTTGGAATAAAAATCTGCATTAAAACCCAGGATCAATTGAAGAAAATAGGCTTTCTGTTTAAGGAAAAGCAAGAGTAGAATCACTGAATGGGCTTTAAAAGGTGAGTTCTAATCCATTATCTCAATGGAGTTTGGAGAAGGATGCAGTAGGCTTAGTTAGCCTACCTCCAAAAGTGCCTTGTGGACAGGACTTTGCAGGCTCGGCCATCTTCATTTAAAAAACCAAGAAGTGAGATTCCTGGAGTGAATGTAGTGAGCCCTTTCTGGAGCGGGCTACAGATGCAGGGCGAATGGGCAGAGCAGCTCTGTTGACGGCTGTGTGATGCCATCTGAAAGGGACTATGCTCTCTAGTTACTTTGCAAAGCATCATGATTATCAAGAATCTGTTGATTCTTGTTGTTCTGAAGCAACTGTCGGCAGAACTATCCAGGTGAATCTGGAGAACATGGAGGAGAATAATTGGCTTTCAACAGGAACAATGAAAAGAAAATATCGCTTTATACTTAGGAGGAGTTTGTAGGTTTTACTTGTAATTTTCTTCTGTTAAGTTTTTGTATTTCCTTTTCTGTTCATAATTCATTGCATAATGATGATATTAAATCTTTTTCAGTAATACAAATATAAAATTTTTAATGTAGGTTTTTATTTCCTTTTACTTTGTAATATTTTTGCCATCTTTCTTTTTTTTCCCAAAATTTCTGGTTTCAGATTGCATCTCATACTTAGGCAAAGTTTTTCAACTTAAAGGTTATATAAGTAACTCATAACTTTATAATACTTTTATAATTTTTGTTCTTTACATTTATTTCTCTGATCTTTTTGTCCTGATTTGTGTTATGAATTATGCATGTAATTTTACATTTTAATGGGATTATCTCATTATTGCAATTCTACATAGCAAAAGGAAGATCTACTTTCTCAGGAAACAGTAATAAATATAGCTCATTTATGAAACAAAAAGAAGTAACTGGGCTCCTACAGTGTATCTCTATGTTCAAAGCCCTACATTAAAACATATTTTATATACAAAATATTTTATGCAAAAAAGTAATTTTCTGAGACTGGCATCTAAAAATATTAATTTGGCAACATTGTTTAAGACATTGTTTGGGCTTCTGTTCATTTCATGAATGACTTTATGCTCACAAAAGCCTGAGATCTGTGAATCAGGGAACAGACCATTCCCACACAGCACCTCTGAATGGTGCTAGAGCCTGATATGCAGGCTCAGAGGTGGACCGGATGCTGTGGGTGAGTGCAGCACCCTTTGCATCAGAAGGAAGGAGTTCCTAAACTCCGGAATGTGGAGCTTCTGTGGGAAGGCTGATGTCAATCCTCCCTTCCCTTCGTTCTATGGAGAGAGGCCATTCTGTAAGTAATCAAATGTCTCCCAAGGAGAGGGAAATGGCATGAGTGGATTTTATTACCTTTAGAAAGTGAGCAAAGAATGTTGGAGACTGTCTTAGCCTTCCAGGGTATTGTAACCCAATGTATTAGACAGGGAGCTGATAAATTACAGAAATTCACTCCTTACAGGTCTAGAGGCTGCCAGCAGATTTGGTGTCTGGTAACAGCTTACTCTGTTTGAGAGGCCACCTTCACACAGCATCCTCATTTGGTGGAAGGTCAAGATAGCACCCAGGCTCCTTCTATAACAGAACTGGTCCCATTCATGAAAGCTATGTGTCAATGACTAGCCACTTCCTAAACAACCCCCCTTTTACCCCACTAGGGATTAGATTTCAATATATACAGTGTGGGAGATACAAAGTTCAAAACATAGCCATGTGTCTTTAAATTTATTCAGAATGGTTTGTTATGCCTAACTTCCAAGACATCTACATCTTTTAGTTGTTCTTATCCTGAGTTGTTAGTACTCTGCTCAGGAAACTTAAATTGTGCAGAAATGAGAAATCATATCCTGCAGACTATTTTCCTAGCAGAAACTAGATATGAGGGAGATTGGCATTTGGAATCTAATTCAGAAAATGCTTACCAAGCGCTTTGTGCTGTAGACAATGACCCAGTTTCCCACCACTTCGGTGGGAATCAGAGAGAGGATGAATAGATAAGAGCATACATTAGGTGAAACTTGACAGCACTTTGTGTGATTGAAAGCATATTAAAGAAATAGATCAGCGATGGATGCGGGAAGCTGCAGGACAGGTGTGATGGCTGTCTTGTCACCTGGAATGAGAAAAGCCCAACATATTTAGCACAGCTCTGGTGTGTCTGAAGAGGAAAGACCTGCTCTGGGTGTGAGTGGCACTGGCAAGTAGGCTTGTAGCCTGGATGCATTAAAAGGCCAGGAAAAAGGGAGCCTCGCTCGGTTTCTCTGAGGGAGCTCTGGTCTTCCCCATCACTAGTGGATGCCTGTCGCCGGCGCACACTGTAGGCTTCCTCACGGCACGCATTGGACTCTGCAGTGAGGTACAAGTGGGCCAGCTAAGCCCAGATGATTGCGCTCTCCAGTATGCAGGTGAGATGGCCCCTTACAGTTCTTCTATCTGAACTCTGCAGGCAGCACTGTAAGCCATCCTTGTAAGTCCTGCAGAAGTTAAAGTGAGACATTGTTTGACACATAGGGAGCGAAGTGGGGTGGCTCCTTGCAGACAGGATGAAATACTTGCTGGGAAGAAGATCAGAAAGCAGCAAAGTGCTTTTTTTCTTCTTCTTTTTTTCTGCAAAGTTTTACTCCAGAAGGGCTCAGTCCTTCTTGCCTGCTGCCTTCCTCATGGCGGCCAGCATGTTGTTCAGCTCCTCATGCTTCTTCTTGGTGCAGATGTGTGTTTCCACCGTTTCCGTGATGAACTTGAGGGCACATTTGTCCTTGGAGCCCTTGAGCAGCTGGGCGTGCTACTCATAGGGGGTGAAGCCACACACCTCCCGGATCATGTCCTGCAGGAACCTGGTGTGTCTAATGAGGAGTCCGCGATGGCAGCTGTGCCTGGGTTTTTTCATGTTCTTGGTCGCCTTGTGGCCCTGGTTGAGGCTCACGGCCATGGGATAGCAGAGGGCCATGGCTGCTGTCATTCGATGGTTGCTGTGGAAGAAGCAGTAAAATACATTTAATGGGATAGAAAAACCCAACAGAAGAGCATTTGCGACAGGAGTGGAGGCTCAGCAGCCAAGGTGCGCCCTCCCAGACGGTCACCGCGCGGGGCACAGAACAGCTGCACAGGCTGCTGGACTCGCAGAGGAGGGCGTCCAGCAGTGCCTGTGAGTCGGACGCTCTGTAGAGAAGCTGAGGCAGTGTATGAGAAGGGGAGGTGAGGCGCGCAGAAATAAAACCAAGTGTGCTCCACGCCGTTCCACAGAGAGGCAGTGTCCAGTTAATGTGACTGGGGCATTCCTCATTCCTCTGGCCGCTTTGACCTTGCCTTGCTAGCCAGTCCTAGGTCACCCTCCCTCTCCTCCCCCTGAGACCCCCAATACAAACTAATTTAGAGAAGCAGGTGTCTGGATTCAACCAATAATACAGCACTTTCTTCAAATAGGTTTACTCTGTTTTTAGATTAGTACTCCTGGGATTGTATCCAATCTTCAAGATTTTTTTTTTTTTTTTTTTTTTTTTTTTTTACTAACACATTTCATTAAATCAGCAAAACACAATTATGGTGGGCCTTTTGCAAACAAAAATCTTCAGTGTATGAGTTTGAAATATAATTTCATTTATAAAAACACAGTATGTTTTGTAACTTTTCCTGTAATTGTTGTGTGATATATTTGAAAATTGCTCGCACTGAGCAAAACAATTCCTAAAGGCTCCTTAGTAAACTTTGGATAGACATAGAGCTGAAAATTACATACGGATATAATTACAAAGGAGAATCCCTTGTGTTGACAGAAGAGATTAATACTCAGCTCTAAATTGAAAGTCCAAACAATTGACAAGAGATAGCTGTACCAGGATAGAGCACCACACAGCCATCTGGCCTCTTCTGGGGAGATGTGACCATGAAAGGCTGTGTTTATTAGCTTGATCCTGTTCTAGATACACATACCTGCTGCCACAATTCCCCACAAATTTCCCAGTAAAGATTCCATGTCAAAAGCACTCAGCATCTTGTAGAGTTTGAAATGATGTTAAAGAACCCAGCAGCTCACTGTAACACTGTAATTCACTCAGATGCCCAGCTGAGGACAGTGCCTGGCTTCCTTCCACTGCCTGGTCCAATCTGCACATGGAGGCTTTCAGGAAGAAATTCAGTTGCTTCCAAGTTTCCAGACAGGAGCATACAGCAATGTAAGACAGATGAGTTATCCTCAGGAAATTTTATCATTGCAAGAGGCAGCAGAGCGGGAATTGGCATCTGTGGTCATTTCTTTAAGGTCTGACTTTTTCTTTTTGCCATAAACAATGGCAAGCAATTGGTTTTCCAAATAGGGCAAGAAAGATATGTTGAGGACATGTTGCATGTTAAGGATAAAAAGACAAAAGAAATACTATTTTAGATGTCATTCCAGAGAATCTTTATATTGGCATCACATTTTTCCATGGAAAACTTTGAGAGCAGTTATAGACAAGCTGATTGGGTACTGAGAAAAAAAAATTCATGAAGTCAGTATGCAGGTCACTAAGGAAGCTCCATCATGCAGCTGTATCACCTGGCGTCCACTGCAGAGCCTATGAATATCTCAGAGTAGACTGCATGGGGCCTTGGGAGCTACCTGGTTATCAGGATATGCTCTGGTCCCCATTTATTCGCTCCAGGCTCTGTCCTGTGAGGTTTACATGTATGAATCCGTTTGCTGTTCAGCCACCCCAGGGGGATCAATGCTACCAAGTCCTCCTTTATACAAGAGTGATGCTGAAATGACTTAGCAAACAACATGCTGTAGCTAGTCTCCAGGTCACTGGGAAGAGCCCAAGGATAATATGACTGCCACTATAGCAGCCCTTCCTCTGACAAATCATTGTTACTGTACCACTGTATCAAACTTTTCTGTTTTTTTTTTTTTTGTAAGAAATGGAGGCTCTCAGTTCAGAGGTTTCCTAATGGTGGGCAGCAGAATCCAGAACAAGACTTCCACTCTTAAGTCCTTCAGGCTGTCCCTCAGTGCCTCCCTGGAACAGCTGCTCAGAGACACCAGCCACCCTAGGGACCATCATGTGGGCCTCATCTAGGGGCTCTCTGGCAGGGCTGAAAAAAGTCTAATGCCTCGAATCACACTCATTTCTATATTTGCCCCCTGATGGGTTATTTGGGGCAATATGCAAATTTGGTCCTCATTCCTTCAGCTTGGTCAGAAGTAAATGATCTCTTGAAACTAAAAATCATTACACTCTAATCTATATTCATACAGAAATCTGCACCTCTTGTAAGAATGCAATAAGATAAGATTTTGAAAACTGAAATCAAAGGATGATAAAACTACAACTCATTACCTAAGGTAAAAGGGAACTGAATTTTCTGCTCATTGTTCAGAAGTTACGGTGCCTCTGGAGAGGGCCAATTGCTGGTCTTAGGCAAATGCTGGGACACATGGAATTGAAAACAATCTTCTACATGGGCTTGAGACCATGAGAGGAGCTAAGTGGGCCAACATTGTACATGGTATTCACCCAGCAAGAGTTTGGATCCATCAGCCATCACTCAGAAGGGTCCCTTTGCACAGGATTTGATTCTGGTAAATTGACATTCAGGATCAAAGGTGGCCACAGCTGGAAAAGCATGTTCCCTGAAGGGAGTGTAGTTAGTGGATTAGATTTAAAAGCTGGCTGCAGTGGCTTTTTGCTACCATGGTTGAGAAGCAGATCAACCTCTGCCTGTAGGTTGGTGACATGCTTTTGCATTTTATCTTGTTCTGGATTCTTCTGTGCACCATTTGGAAGACTCTGTGGTCTGCTAAGAAGCTATCAGCCGGCCTCCATGGAATGACACACGTGTGTACCTGTGGAGGGTGCACACTGGTGGTGGGCTTCACTTCTTGAAGCTCCAATTTTTAGTAATAAGAAGCAGGCAAAATTCATTAAATGTCTAAAAAATTATCTAACAATATGTGGACACAAAGCTGGATGTGGTGGTACAGGCTTTGTGTCCTAGCAGTGTGGAAAACTGAAGCATGAGAACCTGGCCTGGGGGGTCAGTTGAAGCAAAGAAATGAGTCTCTATTGTTGTGGAATTCTGGACTGTGTTGGATTGTGTCGTTAAGTTCAGGCACCTAAATTAGTTGAATGACAATGAAGTGCCCATCTTTGACAGGTGTAGACAAAGGAAGGGGTATAGAAAGGAAGAATCATGACGTGTGTGTATGGACAATACAGTTGGGATAGGTAACGCTGTGCTTCTACATAATTCTATGAGAGGCAAGATTTGCATTAATGGTGGTTGGACAGGATATTATGTTGGCTTCTAATACTATAGACAACCACTAGGAAAATAACAAGGTAGAAAGTATTAATTATTGAATCTTTGATGTAATTCAGGTATAAAAAATAAGATACGTAAACAGCTACACTCTCTTAATTTACTGATAAGAGACATCTGCTATAATAATGTTTGTAAGTATAATATCATGTATGCACCTTCTATGATACCAAAACATTATGAAAACAGTTTGCAATGTATTAATTTATCAAATCCATCTTGTCAAGGTATCTTAAAACTGTCTCATTGATATTTGTACTTCAATAAAATAAAAATTAAAAAAATAAAGGGTACTAGGCATCTCTTTAAAACATTGTGCGAATTGAAGGTTTATAATTTGTTGAAACCATTTCCTTTTGTTTTGTACATTTATATTTACATGTATATTTGACATAAACAGTTTTCCTTATATTGTTTTCAATTATTCTATTATAATAAAGCAATAAAGATGTTAACACAGTGAATGGCAAAAAAAAAAAAGTCTGTCTCTGAAAACAAAACAAAGTGAAAGCCAAGAGAAATCGGGCTCAAATCATAAAAAGAAAGATGGAAAATAATTTATAAGACATGGCAACTGTTACAAAGAAAAAAACTATTGTTCTTGTGTTTTTATTTTTTATTAGTACACATTTTCAGTATATCCTGACTGTGTTCTGTGGGGAGTTGGGCCACGCACAGAACACATTGTAATTCTATTTTTGTTCCTTCCTCTTTCTTGTTCCCCTTCCTGTCTTAGATCTGTCACCTCCCAGTTTCCTACTATTCTGCTCCTTATGTTTTATGTTTCTCATATAAAAAAAATGTGACATTTAAGCTTGCATGTCTGGTTTCATTCACTCAGCATCCACTTTCCCACAAATGACTCTTGCTTATCTTTCTTCATGGCAGAGCAGTACTACAGTATGGGTAAATAGCAGACTTGCTCTGTCCACCCCTCAGCTGATGGATGTGCAGACAGCCTCTCGGTCTTGCTCTGTGAGAGCCATGCCACCCTGGGGGGACATCTTCACAGGCTGTAGAGCTTCCAGGGTGCTGTATGTGAGAAGAGACTCACAGAAGTGTTCTGAAAATTTCACTTCTATTCCAAGCAGCCAACACGTAATGCTGTGATCAATAAAGACAGCTAAGAATCTCTGTGTGATTGCATGATTGGGATGCTGAGATAAAAATAGGTGAAACATAAAAAGTGGCTGCCTCTGAGATAGTACTGAGGGAGGAGTCTAAACTTCTAAGTGAAAGCCTGTCCAGGATGCCGACTGAGACCAATGGACATGTTCGGCAGGCCCGTAACAGAACACTTCTTCCTCTGTGGAAGCCTGGTCTCTACTGCCTTTGTATAACTGATGGCCTTGCTATGTAACTTGAGATGTGCCGACTCCTTCAGCAACCCATGACGTCACCCAGCCCTCCAATTGTAGGTGCCAAATCTGCCTGGACACCTTCCCTGCTCCCTTTCCATTTAAGAAACCCAAAACCCCACTGGATGGGGCTCTCACTCTTTGGGTAAAATCCTAGTCAGAAGCCCACCAGTGTAATAAACTGCCTCCTAAATCCCCTTGGGGCCATTTCTTTCTGACATGCTTAGTCTGTTTTCTGCAACACTATGATGTGCTAGACAGGAAGACTTTTCTGGTAAGAATCTGTAGAAGTGTGAATCTTGGAATGCTGTGCATGGATAAGAACAAGAGAAATGCATAATCCTGGCAGTGGCTCAAGGAGAGAAGATGTGGAGCAGAGACAGCTGGACAAGCATGAATAGTCCTGCCCCTGCAGCACTCCCATGCACAAGATCAGGAGAGAACAGCCAGAAATCCAATTCCGGGGAGCAAATAGGAGAAACTGCATTATTTGAGATCAAAAGTCAAATAAAGAAATGAAACTGAGTGCTATTTTCCAGATAGACTTGATCTTTGCAGTGAAGGGAGCTCTGATTTTATAAAAAGATAATAATAAAATAATATGACCTGCTGGGCTGGATTATTATTCTCTCAGCAAGCATTTTAATGCTTTCTGTGTGCTAGGTGACCAACACATATTTCTTTGTCAAGTTGCTTTGATGTAGTAGAGGAAGTAGGAAAGAATGCGCAGCCGTGGTTCTGGGCCAGGGACACCTGGGGCAGAACACACACTGAGCATGTCAATAGGTCCCAGTCCTTCCAGACCCCTTCCCAAGAGCAGGCCTCCTGCAAGTCCTGGAGCTGGACACTCCTACTGCATGAAGCATGTAGCACCTTTGGCCAACTGCAGGCCCATGCCTGTGTGTCTAAAACTATTACTAGGGGCAAGGAGAAACCAGAAGTGTGAAGAAGTTAGCTGAGCTGGACACAGTGAAGAGAGCCCAGTTCATTACCATGAACTTGGGCTCACAGCTGTGTCAACTCTCAGCCATGGAAACCTGTCCCTGCACTGGACAACTCTCAGAAGCTTTGAACTTCACCCAGTCCGGACCTACACCCTGATCTGCCTGTTCAGGCCTGTGCCCTGGGCATGGGGACTTGGTAAGGGCCCCCGGAAGTGCAGCCATATGGCCACATCTGAAAATCAACAATAGACTGTAGAGTAGAAGAATATCTAAACAGAAATGACCAGCATACAAAATAGCACCTAACAGAGTGCAGAGCAGCCCATAACCACCTATTTGCAATGCACAGTACAATGCAATGGCAAGGGGGCCCCTTGCCAATATTATGCAGGAGCACCTGGGTTCAGAAATTTAATTTTCTCTCTAAATGACTTTGGGGATTTTAAACTTTAAAGTAGTATGACTCTCAAAATGATGCAACAAAATTCAGCTTAATGTGGCCATTTCTGCAGTAGTGTCAGGAATCTGGCCATTTTCACTGGTGCTGTTTCCCTAATGGATTCTGGACGTAATGTCTGGGTATGCCTCTCCCTTGGGGCTCTTGTCTCTGGGCACAATCAGTTCTCTTTCAACTCATCTTTAATTCTCCCCAGAACCTTGGCTCCCCACAACATCCATTTATTTTGGGTACTTATTGTCTGGTTCCTTACCATAATTATACAAATTTTCTGTTATAAATTACTTCAGCAAATTCAATATAATTTTATTTCTCATGGCTGCATAAAAGTCAGATTTCAGATTTTTTTATACAAACCTGGCTACTATTTTCTTGTTGATTCTATCTTGTGGTTTTCAATTTAAATAGTATAAAATAGTTGGGTGTATGAAAAGCGTGGGACATGAGCAAGCCAGACAATGAAAGAGTAATACTATTAACAATATTTGCTTACTTTTTTATTTTTATTTTATTAATTTTATTAAGAAACAGATAGCAATGAAACAGTTTCAAAACAGATTAATAGGACAATTTCAATAACTAATACATTGCATATTCTTATTTTCTTAGTGGTTATTAATAGTACAAGATGCAGACATGATATCCTGTCCAAATAGTAAAAATGTTTCCACTGAATGAATTAAGAGAAAGTAGCTGTGTATCTATTCTAACTCTTTTGTATATACAGATACAAAGTGATCCTTCCTTTGTATCCTCCTTTATTGTTTAGTTTTTGTTAGAGATGGGTATTCAATTGCCATTTAAATATTGTAGGTGCATGAATTCAACAAAATATTCCAATATAGTCCAGTACTCCATAATAGTAGTGGGTTATCCATAGGACTATAAATTTCAGAAGTTGTTGACATGAGCCTTACACAGCTCAGCATATTAATATGGCTTTACACTTCATACCTCATTTTTATACTTTTCTGCTGGATGGTTAAGACCAAGATAAAGCAAGACCTATATACAAGAAATGTCACTTTCATATATGATAAGGTCAGTCAAGTACCCTCAGGATTTATCCTGAAACACTGTACAGAAGTTTGCAGATCCTTTCAGTGTCAGCCAAGTGGATGAGCCACAGCCATTGCTTGGCCAAGTTGCTCTCTATGAAAGCCTGAGAGAATGTTTTCTCTTCATGTGACTCTCCTTAGGCCCACTCTACATCATCGATCACATTCCTCTGTGGCCCTAAAATCTCCTTGATCAGAAAATTTGGGACACAACTGAGTTATATGTTGTTACAGTACAGGTTCTCCTAAGTTTTGAGTCTTCACTGCCCTAGATAGGCTAGGGCCAAACTATTGGCTGTCTTTATAGCCCTTCTTTTTCTCTAATTTTTGGTCTATGAACTACGTTGTTAACCTTCCAGAAGAGAAGCTTATTATTAGCCTACAATATACATAGTTGGGTTTAATCTCACTATCCGTCTGACTATTAAACATCTTAGGCATAAGATGGAACAGGTATCTTCCATCTAGTATTGATATGTTAATTTTTTTCATTTTTCTAAAAATTAATTTTATTGAGAAAGAAATAGCAATAAGATACTTTCAAAACAGGTTAGGACAGTTACAATAATTCATACATTGCATATTGTTCTCTTCTTAGTAGTTATTCATAGTACAAGATGCAGCATGGTATCTCATCTAAACACTTATTAGAAGAAATCATTTTCTTTTTTTAAAATTTTTATTTTATTGAAGTACAAATATCAATGAGATAGTTTTAAGATAACTTGACAAGATGGATTTGATAAAGACATTGCAAACTGTTTTCATAATGTTTTGGTATCATAGAAGGTGCATACATGATATTATACTTACAGATATTATAGCATATGTCTCTTATCAGTAAATTAAGAGAGTGTAGCTCTTTGCGTATCATTTTTTATATATGAATTACATCAAAGATTCAATAATTAATACTTTCTACCTTGTTATTTTCCTAGTGGTTGTGCATAGTACTAGAAGCCGACATGATACCCTATCCATCCACCATTAGTGCAAATCTTGCCTCTCATAGAATTATGTAGAAGCACGGTGTTATCTATCCCAACTGTACTGTCCATATACACGCATCATGATTCTTCCTTTCTATACCCTTTTCTTTGTCTACACCTGTCAAAGATGGGCACTCCATTGTCATTCAACTAATTTAGGTGCCTGAACTCGATGACACAATCCAACACAGTTCAGCCTTACACAACAATAGTGAGTTATCCGAAGAAGTTGTCAACCATAGCCATTTATAGCTCAACTTATTATTATGGCCCCGCGGTGTATGCTTCATTTTTATACTTTTCTGCTGGATGGTTAAGACCTAGATAGAGCAAGACCAATATACCAACACATGTACTTTATGTTTCTTATGAGGTCAGTGAAGTCCCCACAGGGTTTAACTTGTAGTCCTGTACCTTATTCTGTAGATCCTTTGTGTCATCCATGTGGATGAGTCACAGCCAATGCTTGACCAGTTTGCTCGCTGTGAGAGCTTGAGAGAAAGCTTTCTCTCCATGTAACTCTCCCCAAGTACACTATAGAACTTCGATCTCTTTCCTCTGTGGCTCAATAATCTCCTTGTTCAGAAAATTTGGAGCTCAACTGAGTTTCATGATGTTGCACTACTCATGATGTCCTGAGTCTTTGCTGACCTTGAAAGGCTAGGGCCAAAATGTTGGCTGGCCTTGTGGCTCTTCTATTTCTCCAATTTTGATCTGTGAACTTAGGTTGTTAACCATCTAGAAGAAAAGCTCATTAGTATCCTGCAGCATATGCCATTCACTTTGCCTTATCTGACTCAACTGTTTTTAGTTGTGCGTCTCCATCTTTATTTCTGCTTATTGCTTCTTATACTATATGATATTTACACATGTGTGTCTGGTTTATTTCACTTATGAGTATATGTTCATGTGGCATCCACTTCAGTATAAATGCTTCAAATTTATCATTCTTATTAGCTGAGTAATACTCCATTATATAGAAATACCACATCTTTTTCAGCCATTCCTCAAGTGAAGGACATCTTGTTTGTTTCCAAGATTTTACTATCACACATTGTGCTGCTATAAATATAGGTACACATATATCACTATGATACAATGTTTTCAGTTCCTCTGGGAAAATTCCCAGTAGGGAGATAGCCAGCTTGAATGGGATTTCTAGTCCTACTCTTTTGAGGAGTCTCCACACTGATGTCCATAATGGTTGTACCAGTCTCTACAATGGTTCCCACCAGCAGTGGAGAAGTGTTTCCTAGTCCCCAAAACTCTCCAACATTTGTTGTTGATTGATTTCCTTATGATATCCATTCTTTCTGGAGTGAGATGGTATCTCAGTGTCTTTTTTTAAAAGACTTTTTATTGTTTCTTTTTAAAAATTTTTTTATTATGTTTTTTCATTAATTTATTTTTTATTTTATTGAAGTACAAATATCAATCAGAGAGTTTTCAGTGTTGTTTTTATTTGCATTTCATGGATGACTAGTGATGTGGAGCATTTTTTCATGTATTTATTGGCTTCTTTAATTTCGTCCTCTGAGAAGTATGTATTCATCTCAGATGCCCATTTCTGCATTAGGTCTTTAAATTTGAGGGCCCTGTTATATCTTAGTTTTTTATATATTCTAGATAGTAGACCTCTGTCTGATTGCTTATTAGTTAGGATTTTTTCAAACTTTGTGGGTTGTCTTTTCACTCTGTTGACAATTTCTTTTGATGTGCAAAAGCTCCTTAAGAAGAGTTGATCCCAGTTGTTGATTCTTTCAAGTGCTTCCTGTACGAATACATGTTTGTTCATGAACAGTTTACCTATCCCTATGTCTTCAAGAGTTCGTCCTACTTTCTCTTCCAGGAGATTGAATGTTTCTGTTTTAATGTTTAGATCTTTAATCCATTTTGACTTTAAGGTAGTGCATAGTGGTAGAGCTGGGTCAAGTTTTAGTTTTTGGCATGTAGAAAGCCGTGTTTTCCAGCACCATTTGTTAAGGAGTCTGTCTTTCTTCCAGTGAGCTTATTTAGCCCCTTTTTCAAAGATCAGATGGCTGAGTGTGATTGTAGATGCCTCTACGTCTTCTAATCTATTCCACTGATCCTCTGGTCTATTTTGTTGCCAATACCATGTTGATTTTATCACAGTGGCTTTGTAGTATAATTTCAAGTCAGGAATTGTGGTGCCTCCTGCCTTGTCTTTATTGGCCAAGGTTGCCTTTGCATTTATAGGTCGTTTATGGTTGTAAATCAATTTTAGGAATGATTTCTCTATGTTTGGGAGGTATGTTGGTGGCAGTTTGATAGGGATTGCATTAAATCTGTACAGCAATTTTGGGAGTATGGTCATCTTCATGATGTTGGATCTTCCTATCCAGGATCATGTAATATCTTTCCATTTTCTGAAATCCTCTATAATCTCATTTCTTAGGGTGTCGTAATTTTCCGTGAAAAGATCTTTGACTTCCTTGGTTAAGTGAATCCTAAGGTATTTCATTTTCTGCAGTGCTATTGTAATAGGTATTGTTTCTATTGTGTCTCTTTCAGTGTGTTTGTTATCTGTGTAGAGGAATGCTACTGACTTTTGAGTGTTGATTTTGTATCCTGCTATGCTACTGAATTTCTGTATCAGTTCTACTAGTTTCTTGGTGGTATTTTTTGGGTCTTCCAAAAAAACTAACATGTCATCTGCAAATTTACCTATTCTTATTCCCTTTATTTCTCCCTCTTCTCTAGTGGCTGTTGCTAATATTCCAAAACTATTTTGAATAGAAGAGGTAATATAGGGCATCCTTGTCTTGTACCTGATTTAAGAGTAAACTATTTCAATTTTTCCCCCTTTAGGATTACATTAGCTTTTGGGTTGTTGTAGATGGCTTTCATCAAGTTAAGATACAGTCCATCTATTCCAATTTTCTGTAGGACCTTGAACATGAATGAATGTTTGACTTTGTCAAAGGCTTTTTCTGCATCAATTGAGATGATCATGTGGTTTTTAGATTTCAGTCTATTAATATAGTGTATTATTTTTATAGATTTTCGAATATTGAACCATCCTTGCATCCCCGGGAAGAATTCCACCTCTCATGGTATTATATTCTTGATGATTTGCTGTATTCTATTTGCCAGGATTTTGTTGAGTATTTTTGCATCTATGTTCATGAGGGAGATTGGCCTGTAGTTCTCATTTTTGGTTGTGTCTTTCCCTGGTTTTGGAATCAGTATTATACTTGCCTCCAGAAATGAATTGGGAGTACTGCTTCCTTTTCAATTTCATTGAAGAGTTTGTGGAGTGTGGGGAGTATATGTGAATCCATCAGGACCTGGACTTTTCTTTGTCGGTAGGCTTTTTATTACGTTTCGTATTTCGTTGGCTGTTGTCAGCTTATTGAGATTGTTCCATCTTCTTGATTCAGTTTTGGTAATTTGTACCTTGCAAGGAATCTGTCCATTTCTTCTGTGTCTTCTATTCTGTGAGCGTAAAGATTCTCGAAGTAACTATTGATCATCTTCTGAATTTCCGCTGGGTCTGTGGTGATTTCACCCTTTTCTTTCCTTATTGCATGTACTTGAATTTTCTCTTGCCTTTTTTTGATGAGGTTGGCAAGAGGCTTATCAACTTTATTTAGTTTTTCAAAGAACCAACTTTTGGATTTGTGGATTCTTTGAACCATTTTCTTCATCTCAATTGAATTAATTTCTGCTCTAACCCTTATGGATTCTTCCTGTCTTTGCACTCTGGGTTTCATTTGCTCTTCCATTTCTAGTTGTCCAAGTTGCATCATTAGGGAACTAATTTTTTCCAGTTCTGTTTTCCTAATGTGTGAGTTCATAGCTCTGATTTTCCGTCTAAGAACTGCTTTCATTGCATCCCCTAAATTCCTGTAAGTTGTACTTGAATTTTCATTGAATTGTGGATTTTGTTGAATTTCTTGTTGAATTTCTTCTGTGACCCATTGACTGTTGAGTATGGTGTTGTTTAGTTTCCATGAATTTAGTGGGTTTTTCTGTTTTCTTTTGTCTTTTGTATCCAGTTTCATTGTACTGTAGTCAGATAATATGCATGGGATAATTTCTATTTTCTTGCATGTACTTAAGCATGACCTCTAGACTAGCGTGTGGCCAATTTGGAAAGTGACTCGTGTGCAGCTGAAAAAAATGTGTATTCATCTGTGGTTGCGTGGAACACTCTGTATATGTCCACCAGGTCCATTTGTTCCAAGCTCTGGGTCAATTCTGCTACTTCTTTGCTAATTTTTTGTCAGGTTGATCTATCTTTTTGAGATAAGGTTGTGTTAAGGTCTGCTGTTAAGATTGTGTTCTTAGACATTAAGTTTTTCATGTCCGTTAAGATTTGTCTTACATAGTTGGGTGCTCCTGTGTTTGGTGCATAGATATTTATGAGTGTTACTTCTTACTCTTGAATTTTTCCCCTGACCATATATAGTGGCCTTCTTTGTGTCGTTTGATCATTCTTGGTTTGAAGTTGAGACTGTCTGAGAACAGAATTCCTACTCCTGCTTTTTTCTGAGGTGCTGGGGTACGTAGTACTGTTTTCCATCCTTTGACTCTGAGCCTATGAATGTCCTTTTGAGTTAAGAGTGTTTCTTGTATACAGAATATTGTTGGATTTTTTTTCCTAATCCACTGTGGCAGTCCGTTTCTCTTAATTGGTGAATTGAGTCCATTTAAATTGATGTATAATTGAAATGTGTTGATTTATGTTTGTCATGATATTTACCTGGTGTTGTTTCCTCCTTTGTATCCTGTGTTTAATTGTCTGTCCTGTTAGTGGGTTCCTTTCATTCTCATTCGCAGAGGTCTGGTAATTGTGATCTCTCTCTAGAACCTCTTTTAGTAACCTGTATAGGGATGGCTTTGTCTTCATGAAATTCTGTAGTTGTCCTTTGTGGTGGAAGTATTTCACTTCTCCATCAAACTTGAAAGAGAGTTTTGCAGGGTATAATAGTCTGGGCTGGAATTTGTTCTCTTGCAGGATCTGAAGATCTCTGCTCCATGCTCTCCTTGCCTTCATTTTGTGTAGAGAAGTTGGCCATAATTCTGATGAGTTTTCCTTTCAATATGATCTGCTTGTTCTCTCTAGCAGCTTTCAGTACACTATTCTTGTGCTGGGTTTCTGGGATCTTGATTATTATTTGTCTCAGTGTGTTTTTATTTGGTTGAAGTTATTTGGTCTTCTGTATGCTTCAGTTACCTGAATGTTGGATTGTTTCCTCATATTTGCGAAATTTTCTGCGATTGCTTCTCCCCAAATTGTTGTTATGTCATTTGTATTGATTCATTCATTCTCATTGATGCCAATTAATCTCACATTGCTCACCCTGGCGTCATCTTTCAGGTGATGGATTATTTTTTCCTGCATTCTCATTGTTTTTAAGAGATCCTTTCTCACCTTTTTATTAGCTGCTCTGGCATCTTCAAGATCTTAAATTCTGTCTTTGCTTTCACTCAAATGATTTTGTAAACTCATGATTGGTATTTTTAATTTTTCTATATCTCTTGGACTGTGTTTCATGTGTTCTATTTCTTTTGTGTGTTGCTCATTCAAGGAATCCATCATATTTTTATCTTCTCAATTTTTTTTTATCCATGGCTTCTTTAGAGGTAGTTATTAATTCTTTTTCTGCAGTGTTTCTTCCAAATTGGGTTTCCTCTGTATATTTCCGGACTTGTTTCTGTATTTCAGATGTTATGATTTCAAAGAATTCTTTTTTTATTTAAGAAATTATTTCTGCTTTGAGTTCCTCACGATCTTTCTGCTGTTGTGTCTCTGCTTCAGATGCTGTTAATTCAATCCATTTCACCTGGAATAGTGCTTTCTGCACTTATTCTGGGTGAGCATTGTTTTTCCACCCAGTGTTTCTGGAATTCATTCTTTATTTCAGATACTATGTATTAATATATTTCTTTTTTAATTTGGGGAATTACTTCTAGTTTTATTTCCTCTATACCTTTCTGCTGTTGTTCCTTTCCTGCTGTATCTGTTAATTCATTCATTGCAGCTGAGCTAGTGTCCCCTACCCTTACTGGTGGACTCCACGTCTTGGATTGAGTTTTTCCTCTTGTTTTTGTCATTTTGTATAGCACTGACCTTTGAACTTTGGTGTAGAGCTTTCGTGCAGCTATAACTTAGCTTGTTATGAGATTCGGGTGCCAGTCTATTAAGTTTGGGATTATCCAGGTATGCCTATCCTGGAATAGTGCTTTCTGCTAGCTGTTCTGTTCAGTTCCTTTTTTGCTGCAACTCCTTTGGTTGCCCTCTGTTGGTTCCCTGTTCAGGCGAGCACGAACTGAACTGGGATGTAGAGCAAGTAATGAACATTCCCACTGTCTTTCCTGGCTTTGGGGTGAGGATCCAGAAAATTGCCGGGGTCAGCCCTCCTGTGTCTGGCAAGTCGCTGGGCAGGCCTGGGCTTTGGTGGGTCTGCTGGGCTTCCAAAAGGATAGTGGATGATATTATTCACCGGGTAGGGTGTACTGGGTCAGCCAGCTTGTGCTGAGTCCGGGTCTACAGACCAGAACCTGAGAAGGCTGGAAAAGGTCCCTCCAGTGCAGCGGGCTTGGAGCCCTCACCGGCCAGGCTGTGCTGGGTTTCGGGCCATGGGGTGGGACTGGGGATTGGTGAGAATTGTCCCTCCAGCGTGGCAGGCTTGGAGTTCTCACTCCAGGCTGACCTGCACTGGGTCTGGGCCATGGGGTGGGACTGGCAATCGCTGGGAAATGTTTCTCTGATGAGGTGTGCCTGGAGCTCTCACCGGATCATGGGGGGTGGGGGAGCACGGAATCCCTGGAAATGTCTCTCTGGCATGGTGGTCCTAGAGTTGTACACTCACTGAACTTTGGTGCCCAGGGAATCGGGGAAATTCCCACTTGCTCAGTGGGCTTTAGGGCAGGGGATCCGGGGAGGTGCTGGTGAGTGGGTCCTGAGGTTTCAGGCCAGTCACTGGCTTGGAGGGCTTTGAGGTGGGGATCCAGTTAGCACGTGTGGGAAGAAGCCAAAGGTTCTCCCTCAGACTCACCACACACTGACTGATCTGGGAAGCCTGGTGAGTCGTGCAAATTTCCACTCACTGGGAAAGCTTGGGGCAGCATCCAGGAGGCTGCTGGAGTCAGCCGCTGTCTCAGGCCGGTCTCTGGGGCTGGGCGGCATGGGCAAGATCCAGGAAGATGGCAGAGTCGGCCACGCTGTCTCAGGCTGGTCTCTTGGGCTGGGCGGGCATGGGCGCAATCGAGGAGGATGGTGGAGTTGGCCGCGCTGTCTCTGCCAGTCTCTGGGCTGATATATTAAATTTTAAGACTCTACAGAATATGGAGAAAGAATTAAAAAATATTTTAAAATATGAATAAACAATTGCATATTTTTACACAGAAATTTAGAAATCTAACCATATATAGCATTGTAGCAGGACACTACTGTGACATTTTTTATCTTGTCTCTTTTTTTAATTTATTACCTCTTTTTAAAAAACAAACATTTACTTGAGTGGCAGTATGGCAATAATTGGTATGTCATGACAAGCAGTATGTATTTAGAAGATCAGAATGACAGGCATTTCAAGTGCACCCCTTCTATTACATATTGTTATCTTCAATGCAGTTGCTTAGGTCACAGGTATCAGCATATAGAGTTAGTCAGGGTGAGAATACTACCATTTAACTGCTACTTTCAAAAACCTGCTGCTTTTTTTCAGGATCGTTGCCTTATCCTTCTTGTGCATATAAATGTATGGTTTTGCCCCCGTCATGTTTCCTAGCTTTTCTCCTTGACCTCTCTTCATTGTCTAATCGTCAAATTCTCACTTTCCTTTTAATTGTGTTATGCCTTTCTATTTGTATTTCTTCTGAGTTCTTATACTAGGGAGACTATACAATATTTACATATGTGGGTGTGGTTTATTTTACTTAGGAGTATATCTTCAAGTGGCATCCACTTAAATATTTTATTTTATTTTTAATATGTATTGCTACAGGATCTCATCACTCAGCTTGGCCTCATAGTGACCTGTTTTCAGCCTCCCCAGCACTGGGATTATAGGCCTGTCTCACCATGCTAGGACTTTAGTGGCTCAGCCCACCTGGGGATAGGCTTGGCATGCATCTGGTGCCGGAGATTGATCCACAGCCCCTGTGCTTGCCTAAGCTTGCCTAAGCAGGAGTTTTAGTGCACTGAGCTATCTTGCCGGCCCTATCAGTGTTTGCTTTCAATTTCCTTTTTCTTTCCTTTTTCACCTATGAGATATAATAAACACAGCTTATCCACCCTTTGTTATTCTTCATTTCCCAACTTGTTATTTGAATGGTTCGTTCTTACACTGTTATACAAGCACAACCATGACACAGACACTTGATTTCAGGCAGGCTCTGCAATTTTGGGCTTGGCTATCCCTCTTTGATTCTCAATAATATGCACATACCCTGATACATTGAGAGCTACTTTGGCTGTTCTAATTACCTTACAGCATTTTGAAATGAATAAAATAATTTATTTCTACTCTGCTCCTGCAGGAGAGAGTGAAATTCTTAAAACACTGTATAGTGATAAGTGGTGTATTTTTATCTGCAGCCTATTCTGTTCAGTGCCTGGCAGCTTTAATTTACATTTTCAATGAGCATACCACGTCCTTCTTAACCATCTGGGAACTGTTGGTGAAGTGACTCCCACATCCTTTTTTTGTTGATCTGTTTGTTGTTCCCTTGTAATTGTTTTCATATTTTGAGCATGAGCCCTTATCTGATATGGAATACTTTCAGTCTCCGTGGAATTTCTGGTGAGGAGTAGTTCTTAGTGATTGCAGAGTGCAGTGAGTCCATACTCTCTGGACACTCAGTGCTTTCTGGCCACATCTCTCTCCACCAGACACAGTGGTGCCTCTTGTTGCTTTCCAGCTGCAGCCCTCTCAGGAGGGCTCTATGATTCCCACTTCTTCCTTTGTTTTGTGAATGGTACAAGCCAAGATTCATTTTATTTTCCATTCAGATATTCAACATATCTGTTCTTTGCATATAAAATACCACAGTGCTCCCTTTCTTGCAGTGGTATCATTGCTGTACATGAAGAGAGGCATCGAAGACAATCTCCTCCGACAAGACTTGCCACACCATGGGGAAGTCTTTAGTTCAAGATTCTGTGCATTCCACAAAAATTGGTGACACAATCTGTGTTCATTTGCTAAAGCATTTGAATCATAAACTGTTTCATTCTAGAGAATTAACTAATGTTTCAGATCCTCACTGAGGTCATTTAGTCAGTTAAATTAAAGGGAGACAAAGACTAAGAAATTTAGTACAGGTGCAATCATTTGAGAAGAAGTCATCTTACACTTGCTACCAATGAATAATCATCTTAAAACCATGCAAGATATCCTTTGTGAAGCAATATGTGAAGTACTGTTTCAGAGGTTTCAATATATAACTATATGAAATACATCACAAAGCAAAGTCAAAAGCAGGCAATCTTGAAGTAATGTGAATAACTGGGCTGGCATCAGATGAAAATTGTCATAAACACTTCCTGATTTTAAACAGTGTTGTGCCTGATTAAAACATCGACGTGGTACCTGAACAATGTAGTCAACCAGAAGCAAGTAGCAGGCTCTGAAAGGCTGCTGATGGGATCAGGATCGCTTCTAGGCACGGTAAGTGTACCGATATCAAGTCCCGCGTGAACATGTTGATAAAGTAGTGTGATAAAAAGTAGCAAAATGTACTGTTAAAATTTCTTACATAGACTGTTTTAGTGTATTTGTAGACTAAACTTAAAAAGTAAAATCCAACAGAATTGTGTCTACATCCATAAATATATGTTACAATACACATTGCTAACTAGGAAAATGTGGAATGGTCTTAAATTTGGTGACAGTTATTAAATGAAAATATATCATACTTAGAACTAAGTGAACAGAATTAACAAGCTACTGAAAAATGTTTCCAAACTTCAATTTGCAGTTACACTCTTTCTTGACATAACACAAAACTTGAAAATGCAGTTTCATTTGTATGTGAGAAAAATCTTCACATAAAAATGGTAAATTATATTTTAGTGTTTATATAAATTAGGCAACTTATTCAATTCTTCAGTACAAGAATTCCAGATTAATCATTAAAGAGATTCTATTAAAACAATTATATATTTAAAACAGAAAACAACACAATTTATCATCATAATAGAATTTCTGCCTTTAAACTAAAGCATTAAAATCTTTAGACATATGTTCTCTGTTGATTCTCAGTCATAACACTTCCATGGTTTTCTACACAGGATATGTACAAATTAAGTTTTTTACAAATACTGTAATATTAAGGGCTGGTCAAATAGCTTAGTGGATTAAAGCACCTGCAAGTAGGCACAGAGGCAGGGGGTTTGATTCCCCAGGCCTGCCCTGCCAGCCCTGCTCCTGAGGCATGCTGAGATGGCAATTCCACACTAACCCTGTGGAAAGGAGGGTGAACTATGCCACAGCAAGGCAGGTAGTCTATATAAATAGTTTGTGAGTTCATTTGGACTAAGTTGTTTAGAAATGAAAGATTCCATCTGCAATACCGTAAGATGATGATGTCCACTTATATTCCAAGCTCCCAAAACTCATGTAGGTGGCACAGACAGAGGTAACAAAATGCTGCATGACACTCACCTCCAGGACAGATGGGGGTCATTGACCCTACATTAAGGTTTACCTGGAATTAATGAACCAGGACAAAGGGAAGCCCAGTGGACTCTGTAGCCTGGGCTCTGTTTCTAGAAGCCAAAGCCCCAGCTCTCAGTAAAGCACACTGGGCCACTCATAAGTGAGGAGATGATGGCCTTGACATGGGAAGGTCTTGGAGTGGCCACCTACCTCAACAGGAAGTCCCAGGAAGGCAGCATTGCTAGAAGAGAAGTTGATTTTGGGAGGCACAGTTTTTCTTTGGAATTCATTGGTGGGAAGGCAACCACTATCTTTCCTCCGTAATGTTCCTTGAATAATGCAGTGGAAATAAGTTTTGCATTTTGAGTAACTTCAGAGCAACACACTTTCAATATACGATCAGCTCCAGCACCCAGAAAGCCCAGTGAGATTAGGTGTAGACAGGGTGATAATCCCACCTAATAACTGCAGGTTTCAAAAACGTGCTGAAGATTCTCAGGATCAAAGCCTTAAACCATCTTGTACATGCAGATGTATGACTTTGCCCCTATCATGTTTCCTAGCTTTTTCCCTTGTTCTTTCTTCATTGTGTAATCCTAAAGTTCTCACTTTCCTTTTAATTGTGTTATACCTTTCCCTTTTTGTTTCTTCTTTTGAGTTCTTATTCTAGGGAGACTATATGATATTTATACATGTGAGTCTGGTTTATTTCACTTATGAGTATATCTTCAAGTGGCATCCACTTAAATATGAAGGTTTCAAGTTTATTATTCTTTACAGCTGAGTAATACCCATCATATAAAAATTCCACATCCTTTTCATCCATTCCTCAGGTGATGGTCATCTTGGATGTTTCCAAGATTTGGCTATCACAAATTGTGCTGCTATAAACACAGGCACACATATATCACTATGATATGATGTTTTCAGTTCCTCTGGGAAAATTCCCAGTATGGGGATAGCTGGTTTGAATGGGATTACCAGTCCTAGTTGTTTAAGGAGTTTCCACACTGATTTCCATAATGGTTGCACTAGTCTACATTCCCACCAGCAGTGGAGAAGGGTTCCTTTTTTCCCACAGCCTCTCCAACATTTGTTGTTGGTTGAATTCTTTATGGTAGCCATTCTTTGTGGGGTGAGATGATATCTTAGGTCGCTTTAATTTGGAATTCATGGGTGGCTAGTAAGGTGAAGCACATTTATATATATACTGATACCTGTGAACTAAGCAACTGTACTGAAGATAGCAATGTGTAATAGAAGGGTCACACTTGGAATGCCTGTTCTCCTGGTCTTCTAAATACGTACTGCTTGTCATGACATGCAAATTACTGCCATACTGCCACTCAAGTAAATGTTTGTTTTTAAAAATGGCAATAAATGAAAAAAAGAGACAAAAAAAAGTCACAGGATTGTCCTGCTACACTGCTGTATATGGTTAGATTTCTACACTTTTTGTAGAAATACGTAAATTTTTATTCTTATGTTTTAAATACTTCTTAATTTTTTTCTTCATATTCTGTAGGGACTTAAAGTTTAACCTATCAACACCAGATGCTAAATACCTGTTCTATGTTTTTCATAAGATGTTTGATATTCAAACAGATAGTGAGGTTAAGCTCACCTGCTTATGTTGTAGAGTAATAATAATAAGCTCCTCTTCTGGAGGGTTAACAACCTAAGTTCGCAAATCAAAAATTAGAGAAAAAGAAGGGCTACAAGGACAGGTAACATTTTGGCCCTAGTCTTTAAGGTCAGTGAAGACTCAGAACTTGGGAGAACCTGTACTGTGACATCATGTAACTCAGTTGTGTCCCAAATTTTCTGATCAGGGAGATTTTAGGGCCACGGAGGAAAATGATCAATGATGTAGAGTGTGCTTAAAGAGAGTCACATGGAGAGAATACATTCTCTCAGGCTTTCTCAGAGAGAAAATTTGTCAAGCAATGGCTGTGACTCATCCACATGGCTGACACTGACAAAGGATCTGCAAACTGTAGTACAATGTTTCAGGATAAAGTTTGAGGGGATTTGACTGACATTGTTAGATACAGAAGTGACATTTTTTGTATATAGGTCTTGCTTTATCTTGGTCTTAACCATCCAGCAGAAAAGTATAAAAATGAGATATAAAAAGTAAAGCCTTATTAATATGCTGAGCTGTAAAAGGCTCAAGTCAACAACTTCTGAAATTGGAAACCCACTCTTATTATGGACTACTGGACTATATTGGAATATTTAGTTGAATTCATGCACCTACCATATTTAAATGACAATGGGATACCCTTCTCTAAGAAAACTAAACAAAAAAAGTGTATACAAATGAGCGACCATTTTGTATCTGTATATTCAAAATAGTTAGGAAAGACATACAGCTACTTAATTCAATGAATGCAGAGATTTGGTCTGATAATGTTTGTTGGCAGGGTATCATGTTTGCATCTTGTACAAAGATTAACTACTAAGACAACAATATGTAATGTGTTAATTATTGAAACTATCCTACTAATTGGTTTTGTAACTGTCTCATTGCTATTTATTTTTCAATAAAATAATTAAAAATAAGAGTTTAAGTGCAGAGGAGCATCACCGTGGGGAAACCACAGAGCCAGGGCCTAGGTTTGCTTGCCCATGCTGCTATTACAAAATTGCGAGTTAAGTGACACAAAAACTCAAGATAATAGGGAGGTTAAATAGACACTGGAATTCCAACCACAACTATGCTGAAATAATAAAAATAGTAGATATCTGTGTAAAACTTTACAGTTAAGAAGACATTTTTCAAACTATAACAAATAGTGTTTCCAAATCATACAACTATCATAGACTACAATAGAAAGTTTAATCCTAAGGAACAGTCTTTTTCATTATTTTTTTTAATTTTTTATTTTTTTGGATATTAAATGGTACACTTTTATTTATTTTTTTCCATTTATTTTCATTTTATTAAAATACAAATGTCAATCAGACAGTTTCAAGATGCCTTAACCATACAGAGTCGATGAATTAATACATTGCAAACTGTTTTCTTAACGTTTTGGAGCCGGGCGTGGTGGCGCAGGCCTGTAATCCCAGCACTCGGGAGGCTGAGGCAGGAGGATTGTTGTGAGTTCGAGACCAGTCTGAGCTACAAAGTGAGCTTAAGGCCAGCCTGAGCTGCATAGTGAGACCCTGTCTCAAAAAGACAAAAAAAAAATAACGTTTTGGTATTGTACAAGGTGCATACATGAAATTATATTTACAGGTTTTTTATAGCTGAATTATATGAAAGATTCAATAATTATTTACCTAGTGGATGACCATAGCACTAAAAGCCGACATAATATCCTGTCCAACCACCATTTCATTATTTTTTTTTTTTAAATCAGCAGGCAATCCAACCTCAGTGTCTAAATTTGTGTAATGAATGGAGACAGATGTTGCGGTGCTGTTCAGGACAGAGACTGAGCCAGTGTCTTTCAGAAGCAGGCTTCAGCTCTCTACGTTTGCTGTAGTCCTAGCCAGGTCATTGCCATCCCCTGCAATTACTTGCTCTCTTGTGGCATTCAACAGCTATGCTTGTAAGATTTTAATCTCTGGACCAACTCAGAAAGGTAGCACATTTATAATAAATATGTCAAACTAGGGCATGACCATTACATTGTTTTGATTGCTGGAAAGGACTTTGTTATGGATACCCCACTCAGATTACACACTGGTGAGATCTCCTTGTCCCTCCTATGGTGGACAAGTCTGACTCCCTTCCACTTCCAGCCCATGGGACTGTCTCAGCTGAACTCTCTGGGGCTGGACCACGAGACAGGTCCAGAGAAAGATGAGCTGTGGAGCTCAGGGACACAGTGCTCACCTCTAAACTCAGGACACCTATGAGTCACTCTAGCTCCCAGCCTTCCTTCACCACATGTAAACATCTTACATTCTAAATTCTATCTCAGGTTCCCCTATGATGAATGCATGATCCTTTGTAAGATGATATAGGAGAGATTCTATTAGTGGATGCACTAGGAGTATATGTGCACAAGCAGATGAAAACATGGAGTTCTGCATCCAACAGAGGGATGTTAAAGTCCATCTTAGAGGTCCCCTTTCTTTATTCATAATCAAAATACAATTTTATGCAGGGAAACATTATTTCTCACCTTAGGGAGAATGCTAATTTCTTTGCATCTTCTGTGCTATGGAACACATTTAGTTTCCATAGGTAGAATCACCCTCCTGGGTGTCCTGGGGATCGGGCTCCTCCTAGCACATGGGTCACTGGGGGCCTCACTTTCTGTCCTCTCTGCCTTGGCACAGATGCAATATCCTGAGCTGAAGCATCCATCTATGGCTATAATGAAGAATGGAGGACAGGCTGCAAGATGCCCCAGTCTCACTGAGCTGCTTTGGGAATGGAAGCCCATCTCTTTCCGGGTTGCCTCTTATGGAGGGAAGATAAATAGTGCTTCTTAAAGCAAACGTGCCTCTTGTTAACTTTTAATCAGAGAACTGACTTTCTTCATTCCTTTAAGCAGGTATAAACAATTCTTTTGTCATGAAATTTTAAAACATTGAAAATTCCTTTGGCTCTAGCTGAAGACATGAAGTACATAATATAGTTCCACCTTTTATGTAAAGTACTCGGCAAAAAGCACCCTCTTTCCAGTGCTAGTGTATTGTTGGAAATAAAAGGAAAGGGTGTGAAGGAGCAAGACCTCAGGACCAGAGCTGACACCTTGCCCACCCTCTCCCAGTCTCCTCTTTGGGCTGGTGCTATAAAAATGCCAGGTGGACTCAAAATGCTGCAGTTTCAAGTCTCTGGGGAATACCTGTGGACCCTTCAGGTCAGCTGTGTGAAAGTGCCCCATGGGAGGAACACAGACACCCAAGGGAAGTAGACATTGAGATCAACCTTGGACTCTGGTCTTGTTATTTGGGGAAAAATTGACTTAAATAGATGGTCTGTGACTTGTTTGTACCTTTTAAGTGAGGAACTAAGGATGTTCTATAGGAAAAAAGGAAAACCAGATAACATGGCCCAATCTTCTCATAAATATTAGTAATAACACAAACCCCAGAAAAATAAGCATGTGACAGGAGGGGAATTTCTACCTATGGAATTCTCTTAGGAGGATTTCCCTGGCTTGATGTTGCTATAGAAAACAAATATAAGCCAGGCGTGGTGGCGCATGCCTGTAATCCCAGCACTTGGGAGGCTGAGGCAGGAGGATTGTTGTGAGTTTGAGACCAGCCTGAGCAACAAAGTGACTTTAAGGCCAGCCTGAACTGCATAGTGAGACTCTATCTCAAAAAAGACAAAAAAAAAAAAAAATCTAGAGTCTATAGATTTATGAAGTTTAATTGTAATCAATATTCTGTAAGCTGCAGGTAGGACTCTATGGTTATGAAATGGGTGTGTTTAACCTGTGACGCTCATACAGCTTATTATTAAACACCTCCTGGATGACTGCAGGTCACAGAATGTTGTTTGTGTCTGAAGGACACCAGTGCTGGGAATGTGAGTGTCTAGCCCCGTCCTCTTGCCCTCTGGCCTCAGCCACTTGACCTTATTGTTTTGTAAAGTTTGATATGAGCAAGAGACCGGAAGTGCATGCCTTGGATTTGACACTCTGATCCTCCACATGTGTTAGCGCACCTGTAAAGGACTCTTGGGAGTAACAACGGAGAGGAAAAGGTACACAGGGAGCAGGAGGCTAACAAAATTTGGCCTAGAAAAAAATGCCACAGTGCTCAGGGCAGTGTATATTTGGTTCAAAGTTGGTGAACTTAATGTAATTTAATAATTCCAGTAGAGAAAAGCCTGTGAAAATGGGTATTTTCTTCTTTCATTGCATTCTTACTATAGTTGCAGAAAAAGAGTTCTTGGAAAATATACTGAATAGATGTGTGAATAAACAAATATATACATGAGAGCACCATGACTGTTCTGTTTGCGTGTCTCCCAGATGTGCTTTTGTCCTTTCTACTGCTCACTAGACAGTGCTGTGTGTGGTGGACAAGCTTATGTAACCACAGCAGAGAGGCAACATCAAAGAGGTCATGGAATTAGCATAGGCATCTTCTGAACACCCGAGGCTGCTGCAGCGAGAACAGAGGGCTCAGATATCACTGTGCTGCGCAGATGCACTGTCCCCTGCACACGCGCTTTCCTCTGCAGTGACCTTGAGGGAGCTTCTTGCTGAAAGCCAGGGCAGGCCTATTTTCATCGTAGCCCAGGATTTGCTCCTCACGTGGTGTGCTGGGACCACACTCTTCTGGAAACATCACGGGAGGCAACCGTAGAACCTCACTACAATTGAAGCTTTTTCAAGTTGTTTCTCCTACTTCTTATTAGAAATTGGAATGGATAATGAAAACTGTAATTATTCCAGAGGGCCCATTTAAAGACACCCTGAATTTTTCTCCCCACGAAACAGACCATTAGGTCTGGGGAGATGGCTCAGTGGAATAAGTGCTTCCCTGGCAAGTGCAAGGGCCTGAGTTCAATCCCCAGTTCTTAAAAAAAAAAAAAAAAAAGTCTGCCTCAGAAATAAGACTATTAAAATTTTAATCTCAACTGTGAACCCCAATTTTTAATTCCTTAAGTGCATAGCCTAGTTTAGGCAGCAGTGCCTTTCTTGTTTTCCTAAAAGTCCTAAAAATAAGTGAATTCAATTTTGTCTCTTTATTTCCTTTGTGTAATTTCCTGTTAAGATCCCAGAATAGTGACAAGCCTCCTAGTTTAGTCACCTTCTGACTAGGAGCAATTTATCAAATATTTGGAATAAATTCTATGATCTGACTTCTCCCATCTTAAAATTAATATTGCTAAAAATGTATTTACAGACTTCTTTCTTTACAGGTACTTCAGTAACCATTGTCACACAAAATGTGGAGAAATTCAGCTTCAGGATGGATACTGACCCACCTTCTTTTTCTTTTGGGTTGCATCATTCTAAGCCATCCTAAACAATAATCTATACACACAGACTTTATTTTGGGGGGATGTAAGAGAGTATATTTTGAGAGCAAAACATAATCAGCGATTTAATATTTTCAGATTATTGCCTCCCTTACCTAGAGTGAATAAAGCTCTCCAACTACTTTCATTTCCTGTCTGCTTCATATATCTATCTACTGCCTTTCTGTACATAGAAGTTGGTGGGTGATTCCCACCACAGAGTGGAGAGCCAGAGATTTCAATCACACAGGAGAAGCTAGAGCTGAGAACTGCAGTCTGGGGAGAGAAGAGTGATGGACTCATAAAGAAAAGGTTGCTTGAAGCAGAGGAAGGGGTGAGCGCACCTTTTCCTCTAGTAGTGAAGCAGCTGTGCAGGTACCCACTTTGATGGACCTCCAAGTTGAGTCAAATGGGTTATCCAGATAAGAAGGACCATTACCTGCATTTCACAGGAGAGGTGGTGCTCCCCTCTTATTTCTGGCAGGCATTTAAGCCATTCTGACAGTATGCAGAGCACACCAAGAGAGCAAGTAGCAATGACAGCCAGAGGGATGGAGTTGCTAGAAGCGCCAAGTGAAATTTAACCTTTCAAAGGGAAACAGGTTAGTGAGTAACAGGAGTCAGACAGGAAATGAAAGTAGTTGGAGAGCTTTATTCACTCTAGGTAAGTGAAGCATAATCTGAGGCAGCAGAACCTCCAGGAGAACCACCATGGTCCAAAAGGCTTAGGGAATGTTACAGCTTAGATAAAGAACAGCACCTAAAGCCACAAGTTCTCAGTGGAGGGGCTTTTGGATGGTGACTGGATCATGGGGGTCTGGACCTGACCTGTTGTTCTAGAGGTGATCCCTGGGGCAGTGACCTAGAGGGGTTCATCTCCCCACTTGGCTCCTCCCTTCTCTGCATCCCCAGCACCAGTGCCTGAGCAGCTGTCCTCTACCCAGCCCCTTCTTCTCTCTTGCTTCTGCCTGGTGGTGGGCATCAAGCCAGGGGCTGAACCCCTGAAACCTGGAGCCAAAATAAGCCTCCGTTCCTTTAAACTGTGGGTATAGTAGTGCACACAAGCAGCAAAGTCAGCAACTAGGCCAAAAAGAATTAGAGGAAGTAAGGGGGTGGGGAGACTACAGAATGTTTTTATTCTCACTACAAGGTAAAGGAAACTACTAGTCACATAGTGAAGAGATTTCGCATACAGTGCTGAACAGAGAAAATACCTTGACTAGTAACACCCATCCTGGAAAATATGCAGTGTGTTTGGGGGAGTTTCTGACTCAAAAAATGACCAAAAGAGCTTGTCACTGCTCCTGGCAAGGAGAAGCATGTTTTGTGAGAGGAGGACCACACAAGGCAGGGAAAACCTTCGCTGGCTACGGAGCAGTATGTTAAGAAGCTAAGGATCAACACAGTGTAGGAAAATTAACAGCACGAGTGGGAGGACCTAATACAGACAACCAGAGCATATGTCAGGGAAGAGAGCAGACAATTTAGGGAACAGAAGAAAACCTTGTGATGAGCGTCTTCAGAGGGACGGTGGAGGATAGTGCTTCAGAAACAAAACCCAGTTTCTATAAAAAGGAAGCTTGAAGACCATAGAAAATAAATGCAGAAGTGCTCTTAGCATCAGTAAGAGGGCTAGATGGTAGAATATAAGGGGCAGTCCACTCAATAAATAACCTGAAAGTAAGACAGTAAAATGCCCAGCAATTTTAGGAAATGAAAAGACTTTCCCAGTACCCTAAAGAAGGTGGAATTAAATTAAAAGGTAACAGAAGGGGGGGGAATTTAAAAGATTTTCTTCATATGAATGAAAAAGAAGAAGGAAGACTTTATCAGGCTCAAAGTCTTTGGAGCTGAGTAAAAAATCAGAAGGTACACAGTCTCTGAAGGAGGGTTACAACCCCAAAGATAAAGGAAATTTAACACTTCAATATGAAAAGTTTTTAAAGTAGATGAACTTCAGATATCTTTCATAATGGGTGCCAAAAACAAATGAAATGTTTTCCAAATACTAAAGTTTTAAAAAGGACTCAACCAAGCAAGTTTTTATTCATGCATGAAGTGTGTTTTTATCCACATACGTTTTTCAATCAACTTTTTCTTCATGTATGAAAACCCTTAGGTTTTCCAAGGGCACAGATATGGTGCTGCACTCAGGTTTTTTCTAAAGATTTGCTCAGTGCTCTCCTAACGCATGTCAGCAAACAGGCTGCCGCCGGGGAAGGCTTCAGAGATAAGAAACCATCACACTGGCTAAGAGATAGTGGTTGTTAAGGAGAATCGTAGTTATTACAGGAAATTAAAGCTTTTAAATAAGGTGAATACAGGCTTGTCAAACAAAGTAGTAGCATTAAATGGAAAGGTAATATCACTTATGTATATGATCAAAAAGTCAGGCCGCTGTGGACATGAAAGGTAGGTGGGTTTTGGTTGGTGCTCCAGGGCTCCAGATTAGCCTAATGAAGCACAGAGACAGGAAAGGAAGAATGATTTGGAGACATGATAAGTGGATCCTCACACTTGTATCCCTCAGAGAAGGTAGTTGGAGTTTAGAAAAAAAGTAGTTGTAAAAAGAACAACATACTTGAGATTATAGTGAAAAGAGCAGAGAGCAAACTGGTCAAGCAAGGGCCATGATGCATCCACATGTCTGACATTGACAAAGGATTTCCAATGCAGGGTTTTGGGATAAGCCTTAAGGGGACTTGACTGACCTTGTCAGATACAAAAGTTATATTTCTTGTTAAATAGGTGTTGCTTTATCTTGGTCTTAACAATCCAGCAGAAAAGTGTAGAAATGAGGTATGAAAAGTGAAGCCATGTTAATATGCTGAGTTGTGGGAGGCTCATCATCAGATTTGGACGTTGCCAGCTCTGTGGATAACCCACTACTATTGTGGACTACTGGACTATATTGCATTATTTTGCTGAATTCATGCACCTACAGTATTTGGATGGCAATGGAATACCCATCTCTGACAAAACTAAACAGAAAAAGAAATATAAATGAAGGACCATTTTGTATCTATATATTCAAAATAGGATAGATATACAGCTACTTTCTCTTTATTCAGTGAATAGAAAGATTTGCACTGATAGTGTTTGTGGACAGGATATCATGTCTGCATCTTGTACTATGAATAACCATTAAGAAGACAACAATATGCAATATATTAATTATTGAAACTGTCCTATTAATCGGTTTTGAAATGTCTTATTGCTATTTGTTTCTCAATAAAATTATTTTAAAAATAAAATAAAAATAAAAGTAAGTAAATAAATAAAAAAGGTAAAAAAAATAAAGCCATATTAATAAGCTGAGCTATAAAAGGCTCAAGTCAAGAACTTCTGACACTGCCAGTGCTATGGATAACCCACTACCCTTATGGACTGCTGGACTATATTGAAATATTTTTCTGAATTCATGCATCTAAAATATTTAAATGACAATGGAATATCCATCTCTGACAAAACTAAACAAAAAAGGAGATACAAAGGAAGGACTGCAAAAGCGGGGACTGGGGTATAGCTTAGCAGCACAGCTTCTCCTGGAAAGCACAAGGTCCTGACTTTGAATCCCAGTCCCCCATCACCATAAAAATTTGTTCATGTGTTTGTTTGTATGCCCTTTAATCTGTGCCAGCTGTGCCCTCTGAGAACAAAAAACAAGGTTGGGCTTAGGGTGTAAATGGTTTATGCCAGGAAATCTTTGGGAGGTTCCATCTGGAAGGGAGCAGGGACAGGGAAGCCTTGGGATTGCCAGGCCTGGGTGACTGACGCCATGAAAGGAGATGGGAGGAATGAGGAGATAGGTAGGACAGCTGGAGATGGCAGCACTGAGAAGTCTTGGTGAGGTCCCAAGCAATGGTTACCCTTCAACAGAGGCCTAGCTGCAGGGAGAAGGGCATCCGGTCTCCTCTTGTTGCTGGGCCCAGAGCTGCCCATTATGGGGTCTCCCCAGCCCTCATGCAAGGTGCAGGTGTGGCTGAGGGGCACAGTTACTTGGCAAAATGCTGTGCAGGACTACCTTGTTATTCCACAGCCAAATACCTTCTTTTCTCAACTCTGTGGTCATCTTGTCTTCTTTAACTGATGTCTTGTTTTATGGTAGGGTGAGAAACTAAAATATATATTATGCTTTTATTTGTCTGAATATTTACATCCTCCCTCCTCTAATTCTGTACTGGTTGATTTTATAAAATAACAGGGCACCCAGCCAGAAGGGTTATTAATAGAAGCAGTGCTTGGGACTTCTAGTTCATTTAACTCTTGCAATTTGGAATCTACTTTAAGGCCATTAGAAAAATGTGACTGATAAACAGTTTTCAAGATTTTGCTTCTTGCATCTGGTCTGATTTCTAATGTGTAGATTTGTTACCAAACACTTACTGGACCAAATGGGGACCAACTATAGTTAGCTCCATAAATTACAGAGTAACTATGCAAGATAAGCCTTATATAGGTGTTGAAATAATTATTTTTCCTCATCAAATCCAAATTCTCTGAGTTGATGCATGATACATTAGACTGAAGAGTGTGATGGGTTGTGTAACTGACAAGGTAGGCTTTCTGAAGGGTAGTAAAAGGGTGTCTGTTGGGTGAAGCAGCTGCAGACAGTTGTGGAGCTTCAGTTTTATGTAAAAGGAGGAATGCTATATAAAAGGATTTATTACAAAAGAGATATTGAGCAAGGACAATGAAAAATTTTGATAGACCTTAACAGAGGAGTCTATAAAGGGTAAAGTTAAACAACTCAGAGTGATTTGACTTTTAACCATGAGGAAAGAATAAAGAATTACTTTATGGCTGCCTAAGAGCTTGGCTTTAGGATTTTAGAAAACTGCATGAAAAGCTTGCAATGAACACAAAAAAGAAAGTGACAGTGAGTCCTGGCAGGACATGTAACTGGGACTTGTGAATATTTATAAGAACAGACTCTCAGAAGCGATCACTAAAGCCTTCTTAGAAAATTGTGTCGAGTTTCCAAGACAGGAGTTGTGCTAGCGAACTTCCTGTCTCTGCAACCTAATGACACTACAGCTCAGAAGAAGTAAGGTTAAGTTGTGGCTCACAGACTTGCTGGTTTCACCATGGTCAGCTGGTTCAAAGGCAAAAGCTCCGCCTCTGAACCTGAAGGGGAAACTTCTGGGGAACATTCCATATCTAAACTCTAATAGGTGTCTTTGGACATCAACCATTGATTTCTTCATAATTGCAATATCCAATAGACATAGAACTTCATTTCAATATCATGTGTATAAGTGAGCATGGGCTCTGCTATGGTGTGCTGGTGTGTATTCACTAAATTCTGTTGTAGTATGAGAATAATGAGGAATGTGCAAGAAGCTAGTAAAATGATTATATGAATTGATTTTGTAGTAATGCTTACATGACATAAAAATGTGCCGCTTTAAATACCAATGTAGAGATGCTTTTATCTCTAATTCTTTATTTCTTTACCATATGAGACAGACTGAATCCACTGCTTTGATCTTTGCAAGGGCATGTGAAGCACATATTCATCAATCTTTTTCATTGTAAATAAACCTACATAAGAAAAGACAAATATATCACAGGAATCTAGGAGCAACTCATGAGTCTGAGGGCAGGGATGTAGTCAGACTTCAGGGATAAATTGGAACCAAGAATCTGTCGCCACCATAAACCACCCTCTTCTATGTGATCATTTCTTTAATTTGGCTTCTTTTTTTTTTCTTCAGTTGCAGCTTTTAAAAAATTATCTGCCACATGGAAGAAAGAAGCCCTGAGAGTTCTCCAGTATTTATCTCTTCTATTCAAGAAACCACCAACATTAAAGTAAGTTGTTTAGGTAAAAGACCTGAACTCTCAGTGGAAGAAGTGTGTCCAGGACGTAGATGGGCTGAGTGTCCAGGTGGACTGGTTGTCCGGGGAATAGATGGGCTGGGCATCCAGGGTATAGATGCTAGGTGTCCAGAACATAGATGGGGTGTGCATCCATGGCATTGATGGGCTGGGTGTCCAGGGCATTGATAGGCTGGGCACCCAGGACATAGGTGAGCTGGGTGTGCCATAGACAGTCAGCCATGTGCAGAAGTCAGTTATTCACACAATCCTTCCCACCTTACAAGAATGGCTGAAGGGCTCCCCCAAATGGGAGACTTGTGTAGACAAAATGTCAATAAAAAGTATCTACTACATTGTATTAGAAAATACTTCTGCCTACCATTACAAGGTAGATATCTTGTAATATCTAATTAGTTCTACTCACAATGTCTAATTCAATTGCATTATCCAAACAACTCAAGACTCTGAGGGGCTGAGTTTCCTACTCAGATTATAAAAATAAACTGCAATGCATTTCTAGAGTCCCTGTAAGCCATAAAATTTAATGATATTATTTCCTAATTTAGCCAAAGGAAGACACTGTAGTACTCAGCATTGGAGTTCCTTGGGTGGATTTATTGTGACATAGAAAAGCCAAGACTTGGAAAGATTAATTGTAAGTTCCTGAAGCTTCTTGTAGGTGGCTGCCACCTGGAAATGGTCAAAGGAAGATAAGAGAGCATGCAATTAGCATCACACCTCCATCTTTTGTGTCGATTCACCATGTTCACCATCATGCAAAATTTGGAATTAAGAAGTCTGCATTCTCTCCGATGTGAAGTTTGTAACTTCAAATCTTAGTACTTTCTAAATATGCATTCGTCTAGCGTAATGGTTTCCAACACACATCACCTTCCACTTCTTATAAGCCAAACATCATTTGAGAAATGAAATCAAAGTCAATTACTTCAGTTACATGCACAATTCACTCTTACAATACAATAAAATTAATCTGTTTTCTCATTTCAAAAGCTGAGAATGTTATGCCTTATAAATATGACCCTGAGCTGGGCAAGGTGGTGCATATCTGTAATCCTAGTACTTGGCGGATGAGGCAGGAGGATCACCTTGAGTTCAAGGTCAGCCAGCCTGGGCAACATAGTAAGTTCAGGCTAGCCTGAGCTTCACTGTGAGATCTTGTCTCAAAAACAAAAACAAATGACAAAAACAAAAGAATAGATGTATTGTAAAGGTTGATTGTGAAGTTTGAGAAGTTTAGAAACAACCAAGTCAGCTAGGCAGTGTCATACTCTAGGGTGTAGAGGATCTGCCCTAGAATGGCTTGTTACCTGGATGATACAAAATGGAAATGAGGAAGGTGGGGTGCTCCTGTTCTTCAGAACTCCAGTTTTTGCCTTCATCTTGAACATCATGCCCTGGCTTAGCCTTCCAGCATAGACCTATTGGTCCCCTGACACAGGCTTGCACAAAACACTGCAGTGAGCTCTAGACCGTGGACTGGACCCTTCCATCTCCAGCATGTGGACATGATTTGTGCACTTATTAATCCAACTTGTGGCTAAACATCATAAGCCAATCTTAAAATTTCATACACATTTGTGTATTTTGTGTTGTATCTGTTTCTCTAGTAAAACACCGACTGTTTAAGTTTGCAGAATCAATTCTAAGAGAACTTTCTATGAGGGAGTTATGGCTTGGTTGTCCATTGGGGGTCCATGTTTTTGAAACCTTGATCTCTGCAGCATTACTACTGGAAAATGAAATGGAATCTTAAGACCTGAGGTCATGTGGAAGACCTTTGGGTCACCAAGACTCTTCCCCTTCAGAACTTTCAGGCCCGCCGTGCTAAAGAGACCTTTGCCAGCGTTCTCTGGTCCTTCCCCACCGATGCAGACCCAGCACAGCCTACCCTGTGAGTGAGAACATGCATCACCCTTTTGGGAGACCTGCAGACCCACCAAAGTCCAGGCCCAGTGAGTGTGTAACAGAGCTTCTGTGCTTTCCTGCCCCCAGCCATACTCCTGCACACCCAGCCCAGGCATGGCATATAGGCCTGGGATGAAACTCAGCAGCTGAAGGCCCTTCAGTGAGACTCGGGTCAAAACCACACAGCTAATTGAAGAGCAAAGATTCTTGTCAAAGAGGCCCAACAGGCTCACCTCCAAGGACAACAGGAAGGAGCTGAGCACAGCAGCCAGACCCAAGCCAGGCAAAACTACATGAACTAGAACTTGGTATATCAATACCTAAATTTCATAAGATGCTAAGGTTAGAATTGCACCAAAACTCTACACCAAAGGTCAGAGGTCAGAGCCATAAGATATGAAAAAAACAAGGAGCCAAATGCAATCTCAGACCTCAAGCCCACCCGGAACAGGTGTAGAGGATGCTAGCTCAGCTGTAATGTATGAATAGTGTTGGCTGAAAAGAAACAACAGCAGAAAGTTATAGAGGAACTCAGAGCAGAATTTATTTCTGGAATAACAAAAGAAATATCTGAATACATAGCATCTCAAGTAAAGAATAAAATACAGAAACATGTGGGGGAAACCCAGTGCCCCCCCCAAATCAAGTGCTGAGGACACTAATTCAGCTGCATTATATGAATGAATAGCATTGGGAGTAAGTAAGCATCAGCAGAAAGGTATGGCGGAACTCAGAGCAGAATTTATTTCTGAAATAAAAAAGAAATCCTTGGAATCATAGCATCTGAAATTAAAAATCATACGCAGAAACATATGCAGGAAATCCAATTTGAAAAAACATTTGCAACAAAAGAATTGATAACTGCTTCTAAATAAGACATTAATACAAAAGTAGAGGACATTAGAACACTGATGGATTCCTTGGATGAACAATTCAGGAAAGAAATAGATCATATGAAGCAGAGTCAAAGAGATATAGAAGAACTAAAAATCTCAAACATAAGCCTACAAAACAGTTTGAGTGAAAGTGAAGACAGAGTTTCAGATCTTAAAGACTATGGTGCACCTAGTGAAAAGGTAAGAAAAGATCTCTTAAAAACAACTAGGATGCAAGAAAAAATAATCCATCACATGCAAAATGATGCCAAGATGAACAATGTGAGATTAATAGGCATCAATGAGAAACAAAGAGTCAATACAAATGTTATAAAAAGAATATGGGCAGAAGTAATAGCAGAAAATTTCCAAAATATGAGGAAACAATCTAACATTCAGGTAACTGAAGCATACAGAAGGCCAAATAACTTCAACCCAACCAAAACCACACTGAGACATATAATAGTCAAGATCCCAGAAAACTAAAACAAGAATAATATGCTGAAAATCACCAGAGAAAAGAAGCAGATCACATTCAAAGGAAAACCCATCAGAATTCCAGCCAACTTCTCTTCACAAACCATGAAGGCAAGGAGAGCATGGAACAGAGTACTTCAAGTCCTCTATGAAAACAAACTCCAGCCTAGATTATTATACCCTGTAAAAGTCTCTTTCAAGTTCGATGGAGAAGTGAAATACTTCCACAGCAAAGAACAACTAAAGAATTTCATGATGACAAAGCCATCACTACATAGGCTACTGAAAGATGTTCTAGAGAGGGACCACAATGAAAAGAACTCCACGAAGGAGAACAGAAGGAATTTACTAAATAGGACAAACAAACACAGGACAAAAAGGAGTAAGCAACACCAGGTAAATATCATGGCAATCACAAGTCAACATATTTCAGTTATAACCATTAATGTAAATGGACTCAATTCATCAATTAAGAGAAATAGACTGGCACAGTGGATTAAGAAACAAAACCGAACAATATGCTGTATACAAAAAATACACTTAACTCAAAAAGACATTCATAGGCTTAAAGTCAAAGGATGGAAAACAATACTTCATGCCCCAGCACTGCAGAAAAAAGCAGGGGTATCAATCTTGTTCTCAGACAGTTTCAACCTCAAACCAAGAATAATCAAATGAAATAAAGAAGGTCACTATATATGGGTTAGGAGAAGAATTCAACAGGAAGAAGTAACACACATAAATATGCATGCACCAAACACTGGAGCACCCAACTATATAAAACAAATCTCAATGGACATAAAAAAAACTAATTGCCAATACCACAATTTTACTAGGAGATCTAAATATGTGCTTATCCCAGAAAGACAGGTCAACTAGAAAAAATTAGCAAAGAAGTAGTAGAACTGAACTAGAGCCTGGAATAAACAGACTTGGTGGACATATACACAGTGTTCCACCCAACCACAGTTGAATACACATTTTTTTCCGCTGCACATGGGTTATTCTCTAAAATAGACCACATACTGGTCCATAGGTCATGCTTAAGTATATGCAAGAAAACAGAAATTATCCCATGCATATTATCTGACCACAGTGCAATGAAACTGGAAATACATGACAAAAGAAACCAGTAAACCTCCCTAAAACATGAAAATTAAACAACACCCTACTCATCCATCAATGGGTCACAGATGAAATTAAACAAGAAATTCAAAAATATCTACAATTCAATGCAAACTCAATTTATCAGAATTTATGGGATGTGATGAAAGCAGTTCTCTGGGGGAAAATCATAGCTATGGACTCACACATTAGGAAAAAAGAAGGGGAACAAATAAGCACCCTAATGTTGCACCTCCAACATCTAGGAAAGGAAGAACAAACTCTTCCCAAAGATGGGAAGAAATCATAAAGATTAGACCAGAAACTAATTCAATTGAGATGAAGAAAACAATTCAAAGAATCAATGAATCAAAAAGCTGATTCTTTGAAAGAGTAAATAAAATTGATAAGCTACTAGCTAATCCCATCAAAAAGAGGAAAGAAGAAATTCAAATACAAGCAATAAGGAATGAAAAGGTTGTAATCACCAAAGACCCAGTAGAAATTCAGAAGATTATCAATAGCTACTTTGAGAATCTTTACACTTACAGAATACAAGACACAGATGAAATGGACAGATTCCTAGAAAGGTACAAATTACAAAAACTGCATCAATAAGATATAATAACACTCAATAAGCCAATAACAGCCAGTGAAATACGAAATGTAATAAAAAGCCTGTCAAAAAATAAAAGTCCATGTCCTGATGGATTTACAGCTGAATTCTACAAGAAATTTACAGAAGATATAATCCCTACACTCCAAAACTTCTTCAATGAAATTGAAAAGGAAATGGCTCTCTCAAAATCATTACTGGAGACAAGTATGATACTGATACCAAAACCAGGGAAAGATACATCTAAAAAAGAGAACTACAGGCCAATCTCCCTCATGAACATAGACACAAAAATCCTCAATAAAATCCTAGCAAACAGAATACTGAAAATCATCAAGATCAGGTAGGATTCATCGCAGAGATGCAAGGATGTTTCAAGATTCACAAATCTATAAATGTAATACACTATATCAATAGAGCAAATACTAAAAACCATATGATCCTCTCAATTGATGTAGAAAAGGCTTTTGATGATGTCCAACACTTATTCATGTTCAAAGTCCCACAGAAAATTGGAATAGAAGGCCTCTACTTCAATCTGATAAAAGCCATCTATGACAACCAATGGCTAATATAAGTCTAAATGAGGAAAAGCTGAAATCGTTTACTCTCAGATCCGGTACAAGACAAGAATGTCCTCTATCATTCTGCCAATTCAATATAGTTTTTGAATCATTAGCTACAGCCATCAGACAAGAGGGAGAAATAAAAGAAATAAGAATAGGTAAAGAAGAAGTTAAATTATCACGATTTGCAGATGACATGATACTTTACTTGGAAGACACAAAAACTCCACCAAGAAACTACTAGAACTGATATGGAAATTCAGTAGCATAGCAGTATGCAAAGTCAGTGCTCAAAATTCAATAGCATTTCTCTACAAGGACAACAACACACTTAGAGGGAAACTACAGAAACAATACCTTTTACAATAGCACCATGGAAAATGAAATACCTTGGAGTTCATCTAACTAAAGAAGTTAAATATCTTTTTAAGGAAAATTATAGTACACTGTAAAAAGAGCTTGTAGAGGATTTCAAAAAGTGTAAAGATACACAGTGCTCCTGGTTAGGAAGAACAAACATCGTGAAGATGGCCATACTCCCAAAGTTGTTGTACAGATTCAATGCAATCTCTATAAAAACTACCAACAAAATACCTCTCAGACTTAGAGAAATCATTCCTACAATTTAGTTGGAACCAGAAAAGACCTAGAATACCAAAGGCAATCCTGGCCAACAAACACAAGAAAGGAGGCATTACAATTCCTGACTTGACATTATACTACAAGTCTACTGTGATAAAATAGAATGGTGTTGGTAAAAAATAAATTTGAGGACCAATGGAAAAGACTAGAAGATACAGAGGCCTCTGTGAACACAACCTACCACTTGATTCTCAACAAAGGGGCCAAATATGCTTACGGAAAGAAAGATAGCCTCTTTAACAAATGGTGCCAGAGAAATTGGCTCTCCACATGTCGAAAACTAAACTTGACTGAGATCTATCATCATGCACCAAGCTAAAGTAAAAATGGGTTAAAGATCTTAACATTAAAATGAAAACACTTAATCTCCTGGAAGATCAAGTAGGAGAAACTCTTGAAGACATAGGAGTAGGCAAAGAGTTCATGAACAAACATGTATTTGCACGGGAAACACTGGAAAGAATTAACAACTGGGACCACCTCTAATTGAGAAGTTTTTTGCATGTCAAAAGAAATTACCAACAAAGTGAAAAGATAGCCCAAAAATTTTGAAAAAATCCTAACTCATAAGCACTCAGACAAAGGTCTGCTCTCTAGAATTTATAAAGAACTAAAAAATATTAGGGCCCCTAAATTTAAAGACCCACTCCAGAGATGGGCATCCAAGATGAACACACACTTCTCAGAGGATGAAATAAAAGAAGCGAACAAATATATGAAAAAATGCTCCATATCACTAGTCATCTGTGAAATGTAAATTAAAACAGCACTGAGATACCATCCCACCCCAGAAAGAATGGCTATCAAACAAATCAACAATAAATGTTGGAGAAGTTGTAGAGAAAAGGGAATCCTTCTCCACTGCTGGTGGGAATGTAAACTAGTGCAACCATTATGAATATCAGTGTGGAGACTCCTTAAAAACCTAAGACTGGAAATCCCATTCAAACCAGCTATAGCTTTACTGGGAATTTTCCTAGAGGAACTGAAAACATCATATCATAGGGATATATGTGTACATATGTTTATAGCAGCAAAATTTGTGATAGCCAAATCTTGGAAACAACCAAGATGCCTGTCACATGAGGAATGCTTGAGAAAGATGTGGTGTTTTTATACAATGGAATATTACTCAGCTGTGAAGAATGATAAACTTGAAGCCTTCATATTTAAGAGGATGGCACTTGAAGATATATTTATAAGAGAAATAAACCAGACCCACATTTGCAAATATTGTATAGTCTCCTTAGTAAAATAAGTCAAAAGAGGATTGGAAATAGAAATGTATAACATAATTAAAAGGAGAGTGAGAACTTGAGGATTGGACAATGAGGAGTGGGCAAGGAGAAAAGCTGAGAAATATGACAGGGGCAAAATTTCATTTATACACACTAGTTGGGTAAGACAATGATCCTGAGAAACATCAGGAGATTTTTGAAACTAGCAGTTAAGTGGTAGGATTCTCACCCGGACTAACTACATATGCCTATACCTGTGAACCAAGCAACTGCACTGAATTTAATAAAGTGTAATAGAAGGGTCACACTTCAAATGCTTGTCATTCTGGTCTTCTAAATATGTACTGCTTGTCATGACATACCGACTATTACTACACTGCCTTTCAAATAAAATTTTTTAAAGGAGAATAAAAAATAAGACAAAAATGTTACAAGACAGTCTTGTTACAATGCTCTATATGGATGGATTTTCAAATATCTATGTAAATATATGTAAGTTTTAATTCCTATTTTTTAAATAGATTTTTTGTCCTTCTTCATATTCTGTGCAGACTTAGAGTTTAGTATCTCAATAATTGATGGAAAATACATGTTCCGTGTTATGCCTATGATGTCTTATATTTAGACAAATAGTTAGGGTAAACTGAACTGTGAATGCTGCAGGGTAGTAATAAGCTTCTCTTTTGGAAGGTTAACAATCCAAGTTTGCAGATCAAAAATTGGAGAAAAAGAAAGGCTGCAAGGTCAACCAACATTTTGGCCCTAACCTTTCAAGGTCAGTGAAGACTCATGTCATAGGAGAACCTATACTATAACATCATGAGTCTCAGTTGTGTTCCAAATTTTCTGATCAAGGAGATTATGGGGCCACAGAGGAATGTGATCGATGAATGTATAGTGTGCCTAAGGAGAGTCACATGGAGAGAAACCTTTCTCTCAGGCTTCCACAGAGAGCAAATTGGTCAAGCAATGGCAGTGACTCATCTGCATGGCTGACACTCACAAGGGATCTACAAAGTGCAGTACAGGGTTACAGGAAAAACCCTGCGGATACCTGACTGACTTATCTGATACAAAAGTTACATTTCTTGTTATATAGGTCTTGCTTTAACTTGGTCTCAACCATCCAGCAGAAAAGTATAAAAATGGAAGTATATAAAGTCATGTTAATATACTGAGCTATAAATGGCTCAAGTCAATAGCTTCTATGGATAACCACTTCTATTGTGGACTGCTGATCTGTGTTGGATTGTTATATATATATAACAATCCAACATATATATATATATATATATATATATATATATATATATATATATATATATAACAGATATATATATATATATATATATATATATATAACAATCCAAATTAAAAATCAGCTATCCCTATTTTGAAAATCTGTATCCTATGTATTTTTGTATGTTACCCTGTTAATGTCATTTTTTCTATTTTTTGCTTCCATTTTTCACTCATAATTAAAGTACAAATAAATAAATGACAATTAAAATAAAAGAACCCTTCCCCCGGAGAGGATTACAGCATTTCTCATATGATTCCTGAGCTTGCATGCAGCAGTGGTTATAAAAGATCAGGCCTTCCAATCTCTCTGTTCCCTTCCTCACTATGTGACCTGTCCCCAGCAAGTCTCCAGCTAGCCACATGGCTCCTTCACTACAGGCTTTGCTCATCATTTGCATTTTCAGCCTCAAAAACTGTAAGCTAGATGCATGTCTTTTCTGTGTAAACTAGCCGTGCAGGTATTTCATTGTAGTGATTAAAACCCTGCTAACATAGAATTTATGTGATTTTAATATAAAGGGAGGGATATCTGAGAATTTTTATTTTCTCCACATCAAAATACAAACTGGAATGCATTCATCATAACCTGGAACACCATCTTCTTTCCCACATTTTAGGTTGACTGGCTGCAACCCCTGGTCTATTTAAAGGAAAGACTGCTTCATCCATCCATGGGCCCTGATTTCCAGCCTTTTTTTGCCTTTCATACGTCACATTTGTTCTCATGCTGTGTGGGCCAGATGAGCACAAGCAAATATTAAGATGTCTGAGGTCACGTTGGGGCATAAATCAGAGCACAGCTGGCAAGTTATGAATACACTCAGATGATTGTTCATTGAGCTCAGAACAAATTTTAAGTCTGAAGGAGTTCCCTCTGAGAGTTCTCCATCATTTCTCTTATAGCAAGCCATTCCATTCGCTTCTCAACCATCTCACTTATTTTCATTTTCTTCTTGGAAACTTTTGAAGTGTATTTTTTCTGTTTTAGGAGCTATGCCATGGACTCCCCTTGATACTGTCATCTGCTCTCTGCAAAACATGAGTGCAGTACTGTACTAGTTTTCCATCACTTGGGAAATGACCTGAAATCATCCCCTTGAGAGGGGCAAAACCATATGCTGATCACAGGCTTCAGTCTGTGGGTGCCTGGCCCCACTGGGTTGGGGCCCATGGTGAGGTGAAACTTTGCAATGGGAAGCACATGGCAGAGCAGACCTGGTCCCTTCTTGGCACCCAGGGAGGCATAGTGGGATAGGAAGGGCTGGCCCCAGTGTTGAAGAGCACATTCTCAGTGACCTACTATCTTTCCTTCTTATAGCTGGGGTAAAATTCTCCATGCCAAATTAATGGGGGAAGAGGGTTTCTTTTGTTATTATATTTGTCTTATGCATTTGATACAGGGTCTCACTATGCAGCTTGGAATCATGATCCTCCTGTTTCAGCCTCCGCAGAGCTGGGATTACAGGCATGCACTGCTACGCCCAGTCTCAGTGGCTGGTTCAGCATGCCCTGAGGCAGAGGTGGCTTGGTGTGTGGTGCTGGAGATCAATCCCCAGTCCCTGTGCTTGCCTAAGCAGGCAGTTTATTTTGGCTCTCAGTTTGCAGAGGTTTCAGTCTAGTCAGTTGGCTCAAAGGCAGGGGAACATGGCAGAGGAGAAATAATACTCAGCACAGAAACAAAAATCAGAGTGGGGGGTGTAAGATAAAGAGAGGGAAAAGGAAAGCAGGAGGGAGAGGGAGAAAAAGATCAAGAGAAGACCACAGACACAGAAGACCCTTCCAGACTCACCCCAGTGACCACCTCCTGCTCCAAAGCTCTACCTCCCAGAATCACATTCTGCTCTGAACCCCTCAGAGCACTAATCCCCTGATGCATGCCATGAAAACATGGTTTAGTCGCCTCCCAAAAGCTCCCCTCTAAGAATGTGCAGCTTTGGGGGACATCTAGATATAAACCTGTTGTGGTTCCTGTCTAGTTGTCCCTGAAAGCCTCATGCAGTTATGAGATAGACCTGTAAAATTTGTGATTAATTCATGATCCAACGCTGGGATTATGGGCATGATTGCTGCACGTAGTCTGTGGTGGATATCCTGGATGCAGCATAAGGGAGACAGACTTGCTCTCTGTTGCCATTACTACCGCTGTTCCTTTTGTTTTTACTGTTCTGCTGTGTTCTACCACTATGAACGTCTGCTATGGGACAGTCTGCCCTGGAGCCAGCTGAGCATGCAATGAAACTTCCACAAACTGTGAACTCATTAAGCCTTTCCTTCCTTCAGTTTGTGTACCAGACATTTTGTCCCACCAATGAGAGAAAAGTAACTGAGACAAAACCATAGCAACTTCCTTCCCTAGGTCCAAGCTCCTGTTGCCTTTAGGGCCATCACACACTGGTGGCTATACCTTTGACTTGTGACCCTTTGGGGCCCATTTATGTTTCAAATCACAATTAAATAACAGTTATACCACAAAATATCTGAGCTGTGAACATCTTCTGTTTCTACATCAGCATGCATCACTTCAAAGTTCAGGTCTTTTCATCCTTGGGGTTTTAATTCTGACCAGTTTCCCAGTCAGCAGCCTCATCCAGCGTCAACCAGTATGTGTGGTTCATTCCATGTGTTCTTTTCTGTGATTTAGCTTCTTTCTTTTCTTCAGTTTCAGCTTGTCCTGCCTATCAGCTGCCCTGGGTATATGAAACTTTAAGCTTCATTTTTTCACCGTGAGACCTTGGTATGCAGTCTTTCTAGCCCTTCTCTGAAAAGTTCTGCTGCAGTCCCCATAATTGAGAAGATGTGCTGATTGGGCAGCTTCACCGCAGGCTTGTCATGGCAGTAAGGTAAATGCAGTCACTTGAGTGAATTATAATGATGTAGCTTTCATTCTGGCTGGTTTGGGTCTACATGCAGCTGGCATTAAAATATAAATGCAAAGCATCCCCCTCCACAGCACCTGCTGAGACTTTTGTTAGTTTCCAAGAGCTGCTGGAGAAACCAACAGAGATTGATTTTCTCACATCTAGAGGCTAGAGGTCCAAGATCAAAGGGTTGGCAGAGTTGGGCTTTGTTAGGGTCTCCCTCTCAGCATGCAGATGGCTTTGTCCTCCTACCTATCTTCAGGTGGCCTCTTCCATCTGGTATATGTAGTAGTTAATGATTGTGCCAACGTGACAAGTTTAATCATATCACCTGGGTATGTAAGACCCACCCTACTGTGGCTCATTGCCCAGATAGGATGAAGAAGAAATGGGGAAGGATGGATCTGCTTCTGTTCTGCTCTGGTCCTCACCTTCAGCTTGACGCCTTCTCCTGGCTTCCAGCACAGATTCTGGCTTCCGGCAGGGATCTTCACCTTCCAGTGCAGACTCCTGGCCTTGTGTCACGGACTTGCAGGGGACACTGTAGTGAGCTCCAGACACTGGACTGGACCCTTCAGTTTCCAGTGTGCAGATAGCCTCTGAATTCATTTAACTCTGTGACTGACCACCATAATATAATTTATTATAGTTTGTATATCTTGTGTTATAACTGTTTCTCTAGTAAAACACTTACTGGTACAGTGTAAGTGGGTTGTAAACTCTTTTATACTCTTCTAAGGATCAAACTCAGGGATATTTTTCCTCTGGGCTACAGCTCAAGCCATTATTATTATTATTATTATTCTTGAGACAAGGTCTTACTAACTTACCAACACAGGACTTAAATTTGTCACCACCTCCCTCGACCTCCCTCAGGGCTCGGATCACAGTCAGGAGCCACCCACCTGGCTCCATTCTCTTTTTATACCACCAGTCCTTTGGGTGTGAGATCATATATATGCCTTCCTTTATCCTAACGATTTCCTTGAAAGCCCTGTACTCCTAAAGTGCTGGGGCTTCATATCTGACCATGCCAATTTTGGAAAGGGAATAACTTTGACTATTACAAAGTTCATCGTATTTGAAAATAGTTTGCAGGTTTGGAAATAAGGGTCGAGTTCATTTTGCATCCACTAGTGGTGTGGGCTGTGCATATCTATCTGTGTGTGTGTATTTGTGCATAAAATGATTTTGGATCCCTCAAGTATATAAAATTTGATATTAGAAGTGAAAATAGATTTAGGAATTTATTTTAATTTTATATACTTGTTAAAAAGACAAACTTCCACCCGGCTATATCTCTATGCTTAGTGGTAATAGCAATATCCTTTTCTGTCATGTGCAGCTTCTTATATTTCCATCAGGAGCATCAGAACTTCAATGTCAATTTCTAGATAAACTATTTAAAATAGATTTGGCTCATGTTGACATTAATTTTTAAATTTCTCCTATTGACTTTCTCACTTCATGAAACCCTATCGAAAAGGGTTATCACTAGACAAAGGTAATTAGCATAGGGCTTTCTGAAACAACGTGTTTTCAGATTATTTCTCAACATGAGTCAAGAGTCTGATGACAATTCTAGTTACATATACTTGAGTTTGGAGAATGATAATAAATAGTGATTTGCAACAGCAATAATGGTTTTGGGAAAACCATATTTTAAAGAAGGCCTGCTTGTGATAATTAGGATTCTCTAAATTAATGAACAAAGGTATCAAAATTGTAATAGTGTTATAAAGCATGTATGCTGGTGTAAGTACTTAACTGTACCCCTTGCTGTGAGTTTTGAAAGGCATGTGTAAATTATTTTGCACTTTAAGATTGTCCAGTATGATGCAACTCATTAAATTTTCTCATTATATTTGGATTCACTATTTTGAAGTTAACAAAACAATCTTGCCAAATATATCCTAACAGAATATTCTTAATGGCTAACCTATTTCTTAATGGCTTTTCTGGCAAACTGAAGATAGTCTCATTTAGGACAAGAACCGATCAGAACAGAAAATTATTTCTATCATCTAATATGTTATAATACTTCTCAATACATGAGTTGTTGATTTTAAAGTATGAATTGGAAATATGTTGATCTTATTACTGTCTTTCTGGTTCACTACATGCAGCTTCTTGGAGGACAGGAGCAAGATTTTTATATTTGATCACTGCATGGGTTAATTCGCTGAGCTTTTGTGGTCATAATCTACATTTGAACACTAGGCTGTATATAGACAATATCAAATGCATGAATTCATTTCTATAAATTTGAAGTAGCTGGATTATTCACATGGTCTCAAGGAAAATATTTATATGCATGATTTCAATAGTTGACATTCTAATTCTACCAATACAATTTTAAACTTATAATTTAAAATATTTATTTAGGGAATGACCAAATATTTTCAAATATTCAGATGGCTATCTTTAACAAAGGAAACCATATTAGATATTTAGTTACTAAAAGAATCAAGTTTTCTCTAATTAAAAGAAAACACTTTTGATAAAACAATTTTTTTTCTGTGGTACCAGGGAGTGACCTCTGGACTAATATTATTTCATTTAAAACAAAACATTATAAATTCTCATGTTTATATGTCTATATATCACCACTCTGTATAGCCATTTTTGTTAATAGTGAAAATGTGGCTCTCTTCAAAGTGTGCTCAGATCTAAATAGATATATTTCTTCTTCTTTTTTTGTACCTTAGGGAGGGGCCTACAGGGTGTTCAGGATCTCACTACTAGATCAGACTCATAGTGATTTTCCTGTTTACAGTCTCCAGAAAGCTGGGATTATAGGTCTGTGCCACCACATCCAGTCTCAATTGCTATCTCAGCACGCCCTGGGGACAGGGCCAGCACAGCAGGCCCCAGGATTGAAACCCTGGCCCCTGTGCCTGCTTGCTCGTGCCTTTATCCACTGAGCTGTTTGGCCAGCCCTCTAAATATATTCCAAAAAACAAAACAAGAACAAGAAATCATTATCCCACATATTCTTCTGCAACCTGATGAAAAAAAATACATTGTGGGGCTCGCTTGACAGCTTAGTAGACAAAGCACCTGCTTAGGCAAGCACAAGGGCCAGAGTTCAATACTTGGCAACACGTGCCATGCCAGCCCCACCCCTGAGGCACACTGAGATGGCGATTGAGACTGGGGTGGTGGCACATGCCTGTAATCCCAGTGCTAGGGAGGCTGAAAATAGGAGGATCGCTATGAATCTAAGCTGTGTAGTGAGACCCTATTCCAAATAAATTAACAAAAAAAAAGCAGCAAATATTTTTCTGACCATTTTCATTGCTACATCTCATTCTTCTTAAAATTACGTGATATTGTGATTAATAGTTTTGACTATTTGTTTCATTCAAACTGCTGCTTCTGATATGCCTATTGGTTAAATTTCATTTGTTTAAATAGAACTGAAATTTGTTCATGCAGGCTTGAATGGGCTAAAAGAGAATTAATTTCTGGCTTGTGGGACACCGTTGGGAGCGCAGGGCCAGTACACGTGGCACGGTGGCGGAGGATCTTAGTCATCAGGAGGTAGGCAAGCATGTGCCTGTAGTGTTCCCCTATATTTACATTAATAAATATTTTTACTAATGTTAGCAGCTCAGTTATATGCACCGTGAACAGATAGCAGCACAACTACATGACTGGCGAGGCCCAAGGCAAAATGAAGATTTGGGTCTTCTTGTTTAAATATGAAGAATTTCAAGGCAGTGACAATGAAAGATTATACTGAGCAGGACCTGACTGTAAAGTGTGTTTGTAGGACCAGCCATGCGTCTGAACTGTTAAAATTGTATAGAACAGTTTTGAAAGTCTTATTAAAATAAAAGGTAAACCTAAGCCTGAGTACGGTGTACACATGCAATTGCACCTCCAATTGTTATTTCCCCAATGAAATTAATGTACCAAAAACGCTGAAAACATATACTAAGTGATCAGATAATATGGTAAACGTTTAAACAGATTCATTACAGTACAAGACTCACTGCCCATTGCCCTCAAAATCTTCCATCTCATTACTGCCAATTCTCGAAGCAATTCTGTACCTTATTATTATTTTTTAATTTTTGTTTTATTGAAGTATAAATATTAATGAGATAGTTTTAAGATACCTTGACAAGATGGATTTGATAAATTAATATATTGCAAACTGTTTTCATAATGTTTTGATATCATAGAAGGTGCATACATGATACTATACTTACAGACATTATTACACCGTGTGTCTCTTATTAGTAAATTAAGAGAGTATCTTTGCGTATCTTATTTTTTATACCTGAATTACATCAAAGATTCAATAATTAATACTTTCTACCTTGATATTTTCCTAGTGGTTGTCCATAGTACTAGAAGTTGACATAATATCCTGTCCACCCACCATTAGTGCAAATCTTGCCTCTCATAGAATTATGTAGAAGCACAGCGTTATCTATCCAAACTGTACTGTCTATACACACACATCATGATTCTTCCTTTTTATACCCCTTCCGTTGTCTACACCTGTCAAAGACGGGCACTCCATTGTCATTCAACTAACTTAGGTGCTTAAACTCGACAACACAATCCAACACAGTCCAGGACTCCACATCAATGGTGAGTTATCCGAAGAAGATGTGGACCATAGCCATTTACAGCTCAACTCAATTTTATGGCCCCGCAATGTATACTTCATTTTTATACTTTTCTGTTGGATGGTTAAGACCTAGATAGAGTAAGACTTATATACCAACACATGTATTTTATGTCCTTATGAGGTCAGAAGATGTCCATCACATGAGGAATGGTTCAAAAAGATGTGGTATTTCTATATAATGGAGTATTACTCAGCTGTTAAGAATGATAAGTTTGAAGCATTTATATTGAAGTGGATGCCACTTGAACATATACTCATAAGTGAAATAAACCAGACACACATGTGTAAATATCTTATAGTCTCCCTAGCATAAGAAGTGAAAAGCAGAAATACAAATGGAAACATACAACAACAACTAAAATCAATTGAGTCAGATAAGGTAAAGAGAATGGCATATGCTGCAGGATACTAATCAGCTTTTCTTCTGGATGGTTAACAACCTAAGTTCAGAAGTCAGAGTTGGAGAAATAGAAGAGCCACAAGGCCAGCCAACATTTTGGCCCTAGGCTTTCAAGGTCAGTGAAGACTCAGTACATAGGAGAACCTGTAATGCAACATCATGAAACTCAGGTGAGCTCCAAATTTTCTGAACAAGGAGATTATGGATCCACAGAGGAAAGAGATCAAAGTTCTATAATGTGCCTGAGAAAGAAAACTTTCTCTCAGGCTCTCACAGAGAGCAAACTGGTCAAGCATTGGCTGTGACTCATCCACATGGATGACACAGACAAAGGATCTATAGTATAAGGTACAGGATTACAAGATAAACCCTGAGGGGACTTCACTGACCTCATAAGAAACATAAAGTACATGTGTTGGTGTACCTTATTTTTGTGGTACCAGGGATCAAACTCAAGACCTTGCACATGACAATTAGGCACTTATACCACTGAGCTGTCTCACTGGCCTGGAAGCAATTGTGAAAGTCTTTTTTTAAAAAAAAATCATGTACTTATTTAATGGGACAGGGTCTCACTACGCAACTGGCACTCACAGTGCTCCTGTTGACTCAGTCTCCCCAGCACTAGGATTACAGGTGTGCACCACTACACCTGGTTTTGGGGGCCAGTACCACATGCCTGGAGCTTCAGGGCCAGCACGACATGCAGTACCAGGGACCACACCCAGGTCCTTGTGCTTGCCAGGCAGGTGCTTAGACTGCTGAGCTATTTTCCCAGTACAGAAAGTCTTTGTGTTGGTTTCTTTCCAAACTATGGTCAAATATGTGATGAACGCAGTTGCTGAGTGCTGTCCGCTGCTGAGGCAGGCTCGGAAAATATGGGGTGGTGTCTGCACGAATCTCTCTAGCCAGATCTGCCACCGCCCAGCTTTTGGCTCCTATCCAAAGTCGGAATGACCGTTGTGTTAGGCAGCTTTCCTGTTGCTGAGAGCCAGCACCCAACACCCACAACCTAAGGGGCAGGAGGTTTAATTTAGCCCGTGGTTCTGGAGGGTTGGGTCCACACTGCTGGCTCCAGCGTGGCGACATCATGGCAAATAGTGTGTGAGGGACAGCTGCTCGGTTTATGGCTGCCTGCAGGGAAGCAGGGAAGCTGAGCAGAAAGGCCAACAATGAAGGGTGAAGGGGACCAGCTACAGAGCTTAGAGGTGCACTTCTGTGACCTCCAGACACACTTGGCAGTGTGTTCCACCAACCCGCAGAGCCAATCCAGCTGACAAGGGTTTTAAATAAATTCAAGACACTGAGGCACCAGAACTGAAAGGCAGCTATCAGGAGAGGGGTCTTTCAGAGCTAGTTCAAGAAGAGGGGAGAAGAATATGGTGAGTGTGCCTCAAGCAAGAGGAAGGGCTTGAGGGTGTTTAATAACAGTGCATCCTTTACTTGAATAATTTTATTATATTTAGGCACAAAACATATGTTTCAATCATAACTCCTAGGTGGAACACTTTACTAGCTAAATAAGAGGATACCCTATGTATTTATCTGGTAAAAATAAAAGTATTTTTCACTTTATTTTTAATTTAAGGTTTTATTTTGCCCACTGAGATGCGTTTTTTCCTAGGAGGATTTATCCTCTCAGTTGAATGTGTAAGTAGCCATAAATCAAAGTTGTCATTTGATATTAAGTAGGGACCAATTTTATGGTTGGTTGAGCAGGTGAGAGATTTAATAGCAAATTATTCAAGGCATGGAAGTGCTCTATTATTAGTAGACAACACACCTGAGACACTGCAGCGCTAATCTACTTATGTTAGATATTGTGTCTTTAAATTTTAACCCATTTGTTTCTTCTTGTTGACAACTAAAGCTATTTATTTTGTTTGAGGGTCTTAAAGAATCATAGAGTTAAAACAGAGTTTATTTGATGCGGATACAACTCTGCTTACTAGATGCTTTCATGGTGCTCCAACTCAGGTAACCTTTGGCTTCCCCTGTTCAACTAGCCACCAGCACCAATATGGTGAGGGTAAGGGAGGCAGATGTTCAGAGCAGGCTGACATCTGGAAACTGCTGGGAAAGGGAATGATTTCCAATAGGTGGAAAGCTTTCCTCATCACCCATGTTTGAAAGCATATGCAGGACTGCTTTCTCAGTACACTGTTTTATTTTTAGTGAAAAATTATTTTATGTGGATTTTCTTTACAAAGACTCTACCTTTGGTTTTCTTTCCAATATTATCTTATAAAATCTCATGGGAAACAGTAGTGGGAAACAGTGGATAAAATATCACATGTCTAACAAATAATTCCAGTCAAATGTGAGAAAATTGTGTGTAGCACATTGGAACCTCATAAGCAGTGCACTTTGTAATAATCACTTCATCTTTTCAAAGTCACTCCTGAAAAGAAGACATTGGTAACATGTGCAAAATCTATGCTGTCTCTGTGTTTACTACAGTGCTTTTTTTGGTTTTCTTTAAAATAGTTTCTGGGTTTGGTGTTCTGTACAGAGGTCAGACACGTGGAAAGAAGGCACAATGGGAGCAGCGGTGATGTGAGACAGAAGGAAACGTTTTGATGGGTCAGCAGAGGCCAGGCCTTAAGCTGATCACACTGGATGCAACACTCTTGCAAGTTTCTTGGTTTTGGCACCAGCTATTGAACCTTACACTTGTGAGGCAGTGCTATGCCACTGAGCTGTCCTCCTGGCCCTACCACAGGTATCTTAATCAGGGATTAGGAAATCATTTAGTTCAGGCACTGGTGTCTACATCTTAGCCAGCCAAATGCCATGGAAAGATTTAAAAACAAGGCATCCCACGTGTTGACATGGTTTCTTCAGAGCTCCAGCCAGCCCCTTAGTATCTCATTCATTGTCCACCTTACCTTCCCTGCCTAGGACCAGTACACAAATTCAACAAAGTGAAGCTCCTCAGTCCCTTGGTCAGAAATGTACATTTGATATGTACATATATCACTTCATTTTCAGCAGGCCTGGCAACTTGTGCAGCCTTTGTCTGAAGGATGCCGGAGCTTCGTTGCCTGAGCTCACCAAGCTCTCCCCTGGCGTTGGCACTGGGCCACCTGAGAGCCACGAGCCACACCAGGGTTAAGAGACTCCAGGCTCATCCCTAGACACCACTGGACTGTTAACTAAATACATTCCCTGGGAGACATCCTTCCACTTCACTGTGCCCTCATAGCTATCCTTGTAATTCTCTATTGCACACAGATGTTTCTTTTCCTTAAGTCTTCCTGAAAAGTCAAAATTCTGCACAGTACTGAGTGCAGTTAATATTTCAAAATTAGTTTATTTAATCAGTAGGGTTCTGGAAAATGTCTTCCTTTTCAAGATTGGCTCTAATTTCTGTGAGACAGAAACCTAAATGTAATGAAAAGGAGACAATCTCTGAAACTCCAGGTTATGGTTCCAGGCACCAGGGCTTCAGTTGCCAGGTTAACTGCTGTCAACACTGACCTGAAATGTGTTTCGTGGAAGGCTTTCCACGCAGGTTTTGCTGTTGTTAAATCTGTTGTGATAATGGCTGAGTGTACTGTGACACTCGCCCGGCTCTCCTGGTCATGACTATAAAACGCAGCTTCTAGGGATGTGGAAATGTCACTCAACACTGGGGGTGGAGACCTGGCATGAAAAATCTCCCATAGGCCAGTTCCAGACAGAGAACAAGAAATGAACTCCACTTGTCACTACAATACAAGCCTGCCTGGACACATCCCTTGGCAGTGAGGGAGCACGAGGAGCAGCACTGGCCCCCAGCAGTTGCCACCTGTTGGTCACCGAGGGATACTCAGCTCAGCCAGGGTCACAGAGCAGAGCCACTGCATCCCTGTCTCTTGGCTGCTGCTGTCCCTCTTCCCTATTCCCTCCCAGGGAGGAAAACGCATCCCAAACGTTTAAGGAGTGGGTAGCTGGGTGCTGAATGTGTGCCAGTTCCTAACTGGAAGGCCACAGGGTCCACCAGCCACACAACTGTATTTTACTTGTGTGAAAGAAAATTCACCTTGTTCCAAATGGGTGGAAAATCAGGTTCAATGTGCCCATATTTTCCATTTCATCTTTTAATTTTTCTATTTATAAAAATATTCCATTCTATTCATTAATAAACATCTAATATAAAAATCTGGAAAATTCCCCTGAGCTCTATGCAAGGGAAGTGAGTTGGAAATTGCACAGCGGTTGCCCAAGTCTGCGAAGACACTGTTGTCACTTCACATGGAGCTGTGACCACACTGCAGTGGGCCATGGACTGGAGAGAAATCACACTTCTAAGGGGATCTTACTTGTAAAACAGTTTGGAAAGGGGAGCTTCATACCTGCTTACCATTCAGATGCAGACATGCATATGCTGATCCTAGCCCTGCTCCCTTTTGTAATTTAACTGTTTCTATTATTTACTTGGGTAGAAGAATAGTTCTGATGTAGCCACATTGGAAGAAACTGTATGTTTTTAGGAAACCATGCATTAAAAGAGTTCATTTTGCTATTCTTGGTATTATTTAAGAATGATGCATGAGTTTTATAATGAATCATATAATACTATCCATTTATTGAATAGTTTGGTAATTGGGAGAGAAGAAATCAGAACAATCATGCATTCTAATTGCATTTCATAAATTATTACATAATAAAGATATTGTGTTTGGATACAAAACACATTTTAAATTACAAGATTGTTTCATGATTCATAGTTAGCATTGAAAAAGATTAATTCATTTATTTATTGCAAAGAAATATTAAAGAGATTAGTGAGCCCGCTGCATCAGAGTCTGACCTGCTAGCATTGAATGCACACAGTGAGAAGAAGTATTATTTTTCCAATCCTCCTTCAAAAACTATCTTACTAAGTAAAATAAAGCAGCTTTGAATACAGGGGAATGATAAGGATTAAAAGTAGGACATTCTTGGGTTGGTAAAATACAGCCTCCAATTGAAAGGCTTTAAATTGCACATTTAGTAATCCCTACACATCTCATGTCAAGAGATTTAATGGCTACGTCTCATGTCTCCGAGGTGTTGCTCCTAGCTGGGATTGCAGCCCAGTGGTAGAGCTCGAGCTCCGCCCCACAGTGCATCTCTAGCGCCTCAGGAAGGAAGGAGCCTATGGTGCTGATGAGGCTCCGTCTGCTGCAGATGTCCATCCCTCACGCCCCACCGAGGGGGGAGTCCGGGGCAGGAGCAGCATCCATGCAGACTCTCAAAAATTCTGGTCATGTTCCCTATATGGTTTTTTTTTTTTTTTTTAAAAAAAAAAAAAACCCTAGTACAATGTGTATTCCCAAAGGGAAATTTCCACTAGTAATGGTTGAAAAGAGAAAGTAATGAGAAAGTTGGATTGCTGAAATTTAAATTTTTTGTCCCATCAATTTACTTAATCAGACTCTCAGAAAACATTTCATCAGGGGTCAGAGAGATAGCTCAGTGGAATAAGCGCTTCCCTGGCAAGCGCAAGGGCCTGAGTTCAGTCCTCGGTTCTACAAAAAAAAAAAAAAAAAAAAAAAAAAGAAAGAACAAAGAAAACATTTCGTCATAGAAATTGAAAGTTATATAACTAGATTTTTTTTTCCTAAAATATTGATTTACTGATATTTGACTGCAGAAATAGATGAGGTTGATTTTGCTGTTTACCTGTGCCACACCAGGCCTGATATGTGTGTGCATTGCCCTCTTTTTTCTTTAATAATGAAGTCTGAGCTGACGCATGGTCCTTTGCACTGAACTACATCCCCAAGCTCTTTAATTAATTAATTAACTTATTCATTGATTCACTTGCTTTTAAATTCTGAGACAGGTTCTCACTAAGTCACTAAGTTGCTTACGCTTGGTGGAACTTGCAAAACTCCTGCCTCAGCCTCCCAGAGCCCTGGGACTGAGGTGGACCACAAGGTGCTCCAAATGTCTCATTTTCAGGGTCACAGTTGAACATACAGACTACAGAGCCACTTGAGTGCTGTGTGAACACACTTTCTAAAGTCCTCTGTCACCTGCTTACCTGAAGGTGCTTCCAGGGTCATATATGAGTGCTGCAGAGTAGCAGAGCAAAACGAAGGCTAAAAATGGCCTAGCACACAAGGGGAACAAATGTGCCAACTTACTGCTCATTCATTAAAATTCTAAGATGACGGCAACGCAGGCAATGGGCAGAACATCTGACAGTGTTAGCATGACGGTGCCACCACATCCTCTCCTCTCCAGGACCTCATTTCTGACTTCTGGGATTAGCAGTCCTCTTAAACCCTGGGTATTCCTCTCTCCTTATTTCTCCCATGGCCCTAGCATTTTACTCCCCCATCAGAGCCCCATCCTCCTCAGTTATATGAGGAAGGAATAAAACAAACAAAATGCATATTCTGGTTACAAGGGTGTCAGGTTGGTCAAAGCCCAATGCAGGGATAGACCATGAAGCTCAGTGTCCCTGGCCTTTATCAGGTGCACAACATGAAAGGGAGGAGTTTCTGGCGGCTGCAGTAAACAGTGGAGCTGAGTGGCTGATGCAGGAGGGCTCAAGGATTTGAAAAACAAAACATTATTGGGAAAGCACACCAAAGCAGAGCATGTTAACTGGTAACATGATTATCTGCTAGCTGAGACCACCAAGCTAGTGTGAGCCTGGGTGAGTCCAAGTCCTCAGCTGCAGGGTTTCTCTTGCTTTGAGACAAGGATTTCACAGGCTGTTTGCTGGTTTCGGTTCTGGGTTTTGGCCTGGGGATTAATTTTGTCCCACACCAGCCACGACCTCACTAGAACCCAGTTAGGCCTAGGCCAGACATTTTCTGCTATAAGGTTAGAATCCACAACCCAGGCCCCTCTCCAGAAGTCTCTTAATCCCATCAAACAGACAATGAAGCTTCACTGGCACAGATTCTGCTGCTCAAGCCAAAATTAAAAAAACTTGCCTGCAAACAGTAGTTATGACACTGAATACATGAAGCCAAGGCAGAGATGTAACCCCAAGCATGTGCGGCCCCTGAAGCTGCACCGCTCTCCCTGGCCAAGCCTTCATACACCTGGCAGACTGTTCATTACCTTTCAGATACTGTGGCAGGCGTAAGCACGATCACACACAGTGTGCCGAGCCTGGAGTCAGTCCCACTTCCTACAGGACGCTGGCTGGGGGCACAGGTGGCATTGGGATCGCTCCTGGACACAGAGAGATGGAGATGGGACCCCAAAGGCAGGGTATTGTCTGGTAGCAAATCTCCATTCCCACAACAGGTGCTACATGTTTGTGGTATAATTTTTAAACACATTTTATGTTTTTAGTAGTTTTTATCTACATAAAAGTTATCAAAGTACAGAGCTCCAATATACCTCACAACCAATTTTCCTCCTTATGAATCTTACATCATGGCTACATTTTTCCTAAGTATAGAACAAAAAGTGTTATTTATTACTAACTGAAGGCCATGCTTTGCTCATATTTTCCTTTACTGCCACCGTTTTTGTCCTGAGAGTCATCCAGAGTACCAGAGTAAACTCACCATGTCACCTTGGGCACCTCTGAACTGGAGCACTTCCTCAAATTTCCTCTTTTAGGTTTTGATGACCCTGACAGCTTTGAGGAAAACAGTGGCTCAATACTTTACTGATACTCAGGATTTGTTTAAGATTCTTCCTATGACGGTGGCCATAGTTCCACTGTCTTCCCATTACCTCTAGTGTAATATGATCAACTTGACCTTGGGCCATAGATGTTGACCTTGATTGTTGGCTGGTTACTTAAGAAGGAGGGCGTTATTATATACAACTTCCATGAATTAACTCCAGAATAACTATATAAACTGTTGGGGATTCTGCATGGAAGACTTGTCTCTTTTCTCCAGTTTAATCATTCTTTCATTCCATGATATCAGGATAAAGGCATAGATATTGTTTTATATGTTGGATTATACTTTAGTGCTGATTTATTTTGTGATTCATATTGTTCCGGCCATAGCCTGGTAGCTGTGACAGTTTTGTGTCCCTTCACCATGCCCCACCATTGTGATTTATCTTCCTGGTACCTTCTTACTTTCCATTAGTTTAAGACATCAAGACACATCTGCTGCATTCTCTGCCTCAGACCTAGAATCTGTCAAGAAGGGCTGATTCTTCTTAGAATCACAAGTTGGCTGCTAGATGTTCTCCATGCTCTTGAGATGCATTTTCATCTAAGTTTGTAATCAGCCTGAGCAAGGCAATGTCTAGTGTACACTGCCTCATATGGCACATGTCTGCAACTAGCTCTGTGTGCATATATGTCTATCTTAAGTTAAACAGGAGCATATATGGATGTTTCCGGTATTGTGCATAGATCACAGGTCACTCTCTGCTTTCTTGCCTTTGAGCCTCAGAGTGCTCCAACCCTACAGATTCTCATCTTGCCCAGAGGAAAAATCTTCACCATCTGGTATTGACTATGCATCTGCACTCCTCTTCCACTTGAGCAGCACACATCATCAACATAGTGAGAAGAGATAAATAAATGTTGAAAATAAACACCATTTTGCAATTGGCTGAGCATCTAGGTGGACTGCAGGCTCCCATGTTCTCACAAATACTTTCCTGAGCAGCATAAAGTGGCATGTGAATGTGCACACTCCGTGCCACAATGCCTGAATTAAAATGTTATCTCTTATATTTAGTAGAAATGTGGCCATAAAACATTCTGCTCATTTCTTCACCAGTCAGCAATAGTCCCAGCTCAGTCTCTAAAATCTTGCTAAATTTTGCTTCAGGCAGATTGTGAAGAGGGGGCAGAGAATTCTTCCACACTCTCCATCAGGCTTCTTCCATTGTTTTCAGTGGACACAACCGCTGCACTTACTGAAATGAAGACATTAATATTGATACCAAATTATTAACTTAACTACAGATTTCATTCAGATTTCCCACTTTTCTCCACCAGTTTCCATTTTGCTACCCAGCATCTATCTGGGATCCCATGGTGGATCTAGTTCCTGAATTTCCTCCCACCTGTAAGAATTCCTCAGAGTTTCCTTGTCAGCTATGACCTTTGAATTTGTGTGAAACACCTGTCAGTGGCTTTGCAGAACAGGAAGCCTCTGCCTATGCCTGATTTTTCCACACACCTTGGTCACTTAGTTAAAATACCACTTACTAGCAGCGAACTTCTCTACTACAAAGTTGGAGATTAACAAATATGTTGTGGGAGCTACATTGAAACTATCATTTTTTTCTTAGGCTTTTTTTTTTTTTTTTTAGAAATTTTAGTGTTCTTTGGCAGATTTTGCCTAAATAATCACATGATTTTTTCCATTTCATGGATTGTTTAGTAGTTTAAAGTCAAAGAATGCAAACATAGAAAGTTCTTATTCTACAAGAACTATTTTATGTTATTGAAAATGACCACTGTATGCTGAAAGTTAACTATGTGTCAGAGATTATTCTACATACTTTGCTAGTTTGTCTTTGTGTAATTATCACAATCATTTTGTGAGGAAAACATCTTTGAAATCAGAACTTTGTAGATGGAGAAATGTGAAATGTAGACTAGCTAAACAATAAGACCTAAGATCATCTTTATTCACAAATGTTGGGAGTGCTCTAAGTCTGGATTTCAGAACAAATGAAAATTTAAAAAAATATATGCCACTTTTGCAGAATTCTTGCAAAAAAATGCATGCCCTAGAGCCAGCCATGAGAAAACATCAGACTAACTGGATTTGAAGATTAACCTGAGAAGTAACTAACCAACACACTTCCAAAACAGACAAACAGCACTGTTCACAGCCTTGCCACATTCAGGGGCTGCTAATAGTTCTGCATGATGCAAACATAGGAAACCTGTAAAGGACAGAGATTTTCCTTTTCAGAGTTTTAAGTTTTAGAACAATCTAAAAGCAGTGTAAATATGCAACTCTCTTTAGTCACTGAAGTTGGTAAAGCAACACAGTTTTGAAAAGGATAATTCTAAAAGCTGGTTATTCAGTGGAAAAAAGGACTTCTCAGATGAGGTCTTGCTTAGGATGACTGGAGCATAGTGACTACATAGGATTCTCAGCTTAATATAACAAAAGATTATATATATATATATATATATATATATATATATATATATATATATATATATATGTATATATGTTAACATCTATCTATCTATCTATCTATCTATCTATCTATCTATCTATCTATCTATCTATCTATCTATCTATAGTGTCAGTACCTAAACCCATCCTAACTGTTCTGAGCAATCAGTCCATATCTTGCACTTTATCAATAGATGTGAGGAGCAGTAAGACATATGGTTCAGGGAAGGGAACTTCTGATAATTATTGGTGAAATACAGAATTACATATTTCTAATTATGGCTACATTGCTTCTTCACCAAGGTGGGTGTAGGGAGACTCCGGAGTCCCGATCTGGCTTGGGCCTTGGCCTCTTCCCTAGCCATCTTCTCTGCCACTGGTGCTAGCTCTCTCTCTCTACTTCCCAGTCTTTCAAATATGCTAGGATTTTCAGGAGATTGCGACTGTAAGTCATGTGGTGCTCTTTCCACAAGTGGCCTTTCCTTCTCGGCAAATGCTACTTCACAAGGAGAATCAATGGTGGGAGGGAAGGAAGTTCTCCTAGGTTGGGAAGATGCAGGGAAAGCCACAGGCCTTGCAGCTCCAATGAATGTCTCTTTTCTAATTCTGTATTTCTTTGGAAATAAAGCTATTACCTGAAATTTTAGTCATCTTGGTGTCTTTACTTCTTAAATGAGAAAGGAAAGGGGGAGGAAAAAGAAAGGAGTATGTGGGAGAGAAAGAGACTCTGGAGTAGAGAAACCAAATCTTCGGCCTCAAGCACTGCAGTTCCAAGGATACCTTCCTTCTCCCCATGAACTTAAAGCTGACTGTGCCCCAACTGGGAGTCTTGTAGGGCATTTGCTCCACCTCAGTCATCATGGGGTTCTCAGCTCCTTGTGTTCACTCCAGTTCAAGTTCTTAGGCTGCAGCAAGCGAGCTCCCAGCCACTGCTCTCCTCACTGCCCACTGCACAGGGCCACCCTCTCTCTGCTCAGGGACTCTCCAGCTCTCAGGCCTGCACTGTGTCCCTCTGGAGGTTCTCAGTGTCACTGCGTGTAGGACAGCACTCCTCTGAGAACACTGTGCTTCCCTGTAATTATCTGTTCTACTATTTCAATCCTTCATCTATTTTACTCTTTTGTGCCTTATGACCTAGCTTCTGCTTCCCACCCTGAAAAATTGCTTTGGCAAGAAAGTACTTATGCACCAAGTCTCTTACTTAGAATAAAAGAATAGAGGGAGCCACAGGAAATAGAAATCTCAAAATTTCCTTCCTAAAATCATCTTGCCACAGTTGCTTCAAGAGAGAAGGAGAAGGTGGTTCTATCCATGTTTGCTCATCTCTGGGGTGCTGATACATGCTCCAAACAGACGAGGAAGATTCTAGAACCAACTGCAGCCTAACTGGCCTGGACCGGAAGCACAGATGGAACCTTAGATAATTTAAGGGGGGGTGACAGGGCCATGTCGAATCTATGCCCCCAACCAACAGTGCTATTCAGTGCTGTTCAGTGCTGAGAGGCTAGTGAATGGCTCCAGGAAACAATGAGAGGAGGAACAACTGCAGGGCTTAACAGTGAATATGTGGTACCTGCAACTCCAACTAGATATTTAATGGAAATGACTTGCACCATCCAAAGGAATAATGAGAATTATTCTCAGATTTCATCAGTTGAAGTATGTTATCACTCAATGTAGTAACTATAATCTAGTCTTGTTATAAGTACCTTGTTAATCTGTCATTTATTCATTCAATGATTCTTACTTTATAAAACATTAAATGCATGCCTACTAAGTGCCATCCACTGTTCTAAGTATCAGAGATGAATCAATGAACAACACAGAAAAGGGAAACACCTGTTGGGATGTTGCATAATTTTAGTTGAGGATAAAAAATAAGTAAAGTAGATAACATAGCAAGGGCAGATAAATGATATGAAGAAAACCAAACTGACAGTGGACAGTAAGAACTACTACTATGGGCAAGGGTTACATTCTGAAGAGTCTGCCCATGTGTGGCCTCTGAAAGGCTGACTCAGAAGCCAAGACCTGCAGAGGAAACCCCTAGAGAGGTGTGGGAGCACAGAGAGGAAGAATGCTCCTGGTACAAGGAATGAAAAGGGTGACCCCTGGATGAGGCAACTCCTGTGCTAGGTGGCTGGAGGGCTAGGAGGGATAAAGCAGAGAATCCCAGGAGAAAGGGGAGCGGTCAGAGGCCTCATGAGCTCTTCAGCCAAGTCTTTGGCTTTTCCTTTGACAGAGGAAGCTACCAGATGTGTTTGAGATGGAAGCATGGCAGGACTTGAGGGCCTCACTCCAAGCTTTACTGCATGAAGACAAGAGGACCTGCCACCCAGCAAGGGCAGAAGGCAGCAGACCAGACTAAGCCGGGTGCAACTTTCAATCAGGACATGGGCAACCAGCCATGGAGTCAGTGTGTCAGAGGTGAGAGATGGTTAGATTCCAGGTGAACTTTGAAGCAAGAAACAACAGGATTGAACACTACATGTAAGAGGAGGCAGAGCTAATGATCACCCCAGGTTCTCTGATTTTAACTTTTAGAGGGAAGGAGTTATTATTAAATGTAATGTGGAAGTGGGCCAATAGATTTGAGGTCAGGAGTGCAGATCAGTACCTTGGACATGTCGTTCTAATGCAGCACTTGGATGCTGTGTGGGCTGGACATTTAAACCTGGGTAAAATCAACTCAGCTACAAAGGGGAGAAGGAAAGAGGGCTACAGCTGGCAGGAGAAATGCACTCAAAAGAGGTTTTCTAGAAAGACATACTGAGAATAGAAGCATCCTCGACTCTGATCAGAAAGACACATGAGAGAGGAAATTTGATGGTGTGGAATCTTTGATTTAAGCATTTAGATCTCAGAACTAGGCTATTTGTCAGCGAGTATTTTTAAAATTCCTCTCTGAGAAAATAATTTAGAGGAATAAAGAAAGTATAGATTATAGCTGATTTATTTTATGTTGCTAAGGGACTTAATCTATATTTACTTGATTCATACTGTTTCAGTCTACCATGTAGCATTTGTCAAGCAACTGGCTTAGAGTGGTACAAGCATGAGCAGGACTGGTGTCACCCAGGTGCCACACTGCAAAAGATGCACAAAGCTCAGGCAGGAGGGCAGACCAAGTGGGGTGAGAATGGGAGCATGGAGGAATGACTGACACTGGAGAGGAAGAAGGGGGTGAGGGCTGAATCCTGAGGGAAGAGAAAGGTCTGCAGAGGGGAGATAAAGGAGAAAGGGCACACTGTGTGTGAGGCCATGGTCAGCAGAGCCTAACAACCTGCTGGAGAGACGGGATCCTAAGGGAGTCATACAGGGCTGCTTGGGCCCACCTTCTTCCGAAAGTAAGAGTACAAGTTAGCCCAGAAGGCTGAGTGGAAATGTTAACATTAAATTCGTAGTGACCTCTGTGCCAAGCGACAGGTCAATCCTTCACAGTACCTATAAGGCATTTAAAAGTTTTGCTAACTTCTTCCCAATGTTTGATTTAAGTTTTGGGATCCAGAGAATTCAGGGACTCCAGAGCTATGGTTTGGAAAAGAAGATAAACCAATGTTAAACACTGCCCTTAAACAGATTTCTAGAAATAAGAATAGCTACAAAGAAAGTCATTTCACATGTGACACTTTAGACATTATTTGAATAGGGAACTACTCTTCGAAGCTACTAGAAAATATTCACAACAAAAATCCCCTAGACATGAATTTAGGAGGAAGATCTGCTCCTTTTGTATGGCCATCTCTGTTATTCTACCTGCGTGATTGCTAACTGCACTGCTGACACGTGCATGGGCACAGGAAGTTCATTCTAACCCTGATTACAATTTGAGCATGCAAACCAATGTGCCTCCAAGGACAATCAATAACAGGAACCAGAGAAGATGCAAATAAGAAAATGTGGCTAAATCTATTATTTATTGTATATTTACCTCCAACAGTAAAAATATGTAGCTAAATTTTCAGGTCTGAAATCAGTTTTAAACCTGTGAGTCCTGAATCGTCAGGCAAGGAATGACGATTCTGTGGGAGAACTGCATCCTCTCTTGGTTATAGTGGAATCTGCTGCCTCAAGCCCAGAGTATCTCAGGAGGCAGGGAATGCACAGAGCTTCAGGGAGGAGCTTTAAAGACAGAAGCTGCTACATAATGACAGCTGATTGTTGCAGACCTAGAACGAACTCAGTGCTTCTATTTTTACTTTTCAAAAAAGCAATAAATTTTCAGTTGGAAATTTCCCAATCAAAACAATAGCACATGAAAAATTTCTGCAGGGGCATTACATGAAACACATCTGTGTGGCATTCTGAACCCTCCAGGGGTGGGCTTGTCATCTCTAGTCACTTTGGGGAGAGGAACTGAATGTGTCGACCATTTCAGCTCAGTGGATATCTGGATAAGAGTTCCTAAAACTTGCCAATTGTTCCTGCCTAAATGTAATTCTTGAGATGATCTTCGTCCCCCTTAGCTCAAGGGTTTGTTCAACTTTCCAGTTTTTTTTTTAAATTTATTTTTTATTTTATTGAAGTACAAATATCAATCAACCAGTTTTAAGACACCTTAACAAGACAGATTCGATAAATTAATACATTGCAAACTATTTTCATACTGTTTTGGTATCATACAAGGTGCATATATGATATTATACTTACAGACATTATTATAGCAGATGTCTCTTATCAGTAAATTAAGAGTGTAGCTGTTTACTTATCTTATTTTTATACCTGAATTATATCAAAAATTCAATAATTATTTTCCTAGTGGATGACCATAGTACTAGAAGCCGACATAATATGCTGTCCAACCACCATCAGTGCAAATCTTGCCTCTCATAGGATTATGTAGAAGCACAGTGTTATCTATCCCAACTGTACTGTCTATACACACACATCATGATTTTTTCTTTCTATACCCCTTCCTTGTCTACACCTGTTAAAGGTGGGCACTCCATTGTCATTCAACTAACTTAGGTGCTTGAACTCGACAACACAATCCAATACAGTCGAGCATTCCACAACAATAGTGAGCTATTCAAAGAAGTTGTCGACCATAGCCATTTACAGCTCAGCTTAATATTATGGCCCTGCGATGTATACTTCATTTTTATACTTTTCTGCTGGATGGTTAAGACCTAGATAGAACAAGACCTATATACCAACACATGTACTTTATGTTTCTTATGTGGTCAGTGAAGTCCCCTCAGGGTTTATCTTGTAGTCCTGTACATTATTCTGTAGATCCTTTGTCTGTGTCATCCATGTGGATGAGTCACGGCCAATGCTTGACCAGTTCGCTCTCTGTGAGAGCCTGAGAGAAAGTTTTCTCTTCATGTGACTCTCCCCAGGCACACTATAGATCATCAATCTCTTTCCTCTGTGGCTCAATAATCTCCTTGTTCAGAAAATTTGGAGCTCAACTGAGTTTCATGATGTTGCAGTACAGGTTCTCCTAGGTCCTGAGTCTTCGCTGACCTTGAAAGGCTAGGCCAAAATGTTGGCTGGCCTTGTGGCTCTTCTATTTCTCCAACTCTCATTTGTGAACTTAGGTTGTTAACCATCCAGAAGAAAAGCTGATTAGTATCCTGCAGCATATGCGATTCACTTTGCCTTATCTGACTCAATTGATTTTAGTTGTTGTATGTTTCCTTTTGTATTTCTGCTTTTCGCTTGTTATACTAGGGCGACTATACGATATTTACACATGTATGTCTGGTTTATTTCACTTATGAGTATATGTTCAAGTGGCATCCACTTCAATACAAATGCTTCAAACTTATCATTCTTAATAGCTGATTAATACTCCATTATATAGAAATACCACATCTTTTTCAACCATTCCTCATGTGATGGATATCTTGGTTGTTTCCAAGATTTTGCTATCACACATTGAGCTGCTATAAACATAGGTACACATATATCACTATGATACAATGTTTTCAGATTCTTTGGGAAAATTCCCAGTAGGGGGATAGCTGGCTTGAATGTCATTTCTAGTCCTACTGTTTTGAGGAGTCTCCACACTGACTTCCACAGTGGTTGTACCAGTCTCTACAATGGTTTCCACCAGCAATGGAGAAGTGGTCCCTTTTCTCCACAACCTCTCCAACATCTGTTGTTGGTTGATTTCCTTATGATAGCCATTCTTTCTGGAGTGAGATGGTATCTCAGTGTTGTTTTTATTTGCATTTCACGAATGGCTAGTGATGTGGAGCAGTTTTTCATATATTTATTTACTTCTTTAATTTCATCCTCTGAGAAGTGTGTATTCATCTCAGATGCCCATTTCTGCACTGGGTCTTTAAATTTGAGGGCCCTGTTATATCTTATTTCTTTGTATATTCTAGACAGTAGTCCTCTGTCTGATTGCTTATTAATTAGGATTTTTTCAAACTTTGTGGGTTGTCTTTTCACTCTGTTGACAATTTCTTTTGACATGCAGAAGCTCCTTAAGAAGAGTTGATCCCAGTTGTTGATTCTTTCAAGTGCTTCCCGTGGGAATATATGTTTGTTCATGAACTCTTTACCTACCCCTATGTCTTCAAGAGTTCCTACTACTTTCTATTCCAGGAGATTGAGTTCCAGTTTTGTTTTTAAGTTAATTTTGAGTTTACCTTAATATTTTCTCTGCACGTTATAATTACTGTTTTAGGAATGGCTATGATTTAGACCTAGAAGCCCCCAAAGTGTCATGCACCTAGCTGATGTGGCCTGTGGGGTGAGGCAGGCCTGGGCATGTGATCTGCACCCTTCTGTTTTCTCTGGTCCTCTGCCGCCATGACTGACAGCTCTATTCCTTGCTGTGGTCCCATTGCTATACTGGCGCCAGACACCATAGACTGGACCCCCTGAAACCACAGCTGAATGTGGCAGATACCATGTCCCGGGACTGGGAAAGTGGACTCAAACAGGAGAAAGCTCAATTCTAGTTTTGTCAGGTGCTGAAAGGGAGTTGTGAATGGCTTTGATAGTTAATCTTCACGCTGAAGGAAGCACTGGTGTTTACCAGAGGAATATAAACATTTTGTGTGTGTGTGTGTGTGTGTGTGTGTGTGTGTGTGTGTGTGTGTGTGTGTGTTCAGTACACGGTGTATAGCGTCTCACTACATAGATCAGATACTTAGTGATTCTCCTGGTTTTAGCTCCTTAAGTTCTGGGATTGCAGGCGTGCGTGCGTCACCATGCCCAGTCTCAATCACTGTCTCAGTGTGCCCCATGGACAGAGCTGGCATGGCACACTGGGGATTGAACCTTGGCTGCTGTGCTCTGCCTAAACAGGCACTTTAGTATGTTGAGCTATCTGGTCAGCCCAAGTATAAACATTTTTGAGGTTCTAAAACATGGCTAAATTCTTTTCTGTGTTCAGGTTTTCCATCATACTTAGAAAAGATCATCCAATAAGGAGCCCAGCTCTAGTCCACACTTAGGTACTGAATTCCAATTACATTTCCACTCGACCCAAATATGTGCTGTCTGAGCACATATTTGTTAATAGCATAATGTAGCTTTCTTCCCTTATTGGTTCTGTGATGCTTCATTCAGGATTTGAATGCATTTGGCAGTGCTGTCTTTCCAGATGCCCAGCGTGGAAGGCGCAGAGCACCTATTGAGTCCATCACTCTAAGTCCAGGCTGTAGTGTCTGCTTCTTTCCTCCTCTGATCTAGTTGGCCTCATTCATTGTCTCAGCCTTTGAAAAGCACATGAAGCACCCATGGTTTCAGTAAAGTCCAGTTTCCGAGGCAGTTGGTCTCGCATCAGGCCTGAGAGTCTGATTTTCTATAAACTCTTAAGATTAGTAAGACATTAGACTCTCCAGAGTCAGTCAGGATCCTCTTATTGCTTCCTCTTTCTTTATTTCATTTGCTTCTGGTTCTTTTCCTATTCTTCTCATGAAATATTCCAAAGCTGAGCTACATTTCAGCTGCCTTCAAACAACCTTTAATCTCTGCATAAAATTAATCTTTTTCTAATAGGAGAAATTATCGAGATCTCAGGCAAAAGTACCTTCCTTTAGACACAATGTGCCCTTGCCCCTGTCTTTCACCCAGAGGTACTAGTAGGACAATCTAGGCCACTTTAATGGTACAAATACAAATTTTCAATGCTTTCCCCTGTGTCTTGGTCACTTTGGCATTGTTGAAACACAGTGCCCACCACTTTCAACTTACAAGAAGATTTATGTGTCTCACATTTTCCAGGCATTGCAGACCCCCGTCAGCTGACTCTGAGAGAGAAATGCATGGTGGACGGCTCTGGTGGAGGACAACTGCCCACTCTGTGGCATCCAGTAAGCAGAGGAAAAGGGAGCAGCAGCAAGCAAGAGCACAGCTTTCCAGGTCACTCCTCTAGGGCCCAGACCCAAGCAGTGCTTCTCCTGGCAACATGTTCAGCAGCTCAACTCATCAGTGCATCAGTCCCTGGTGGGCAAGGCACCCCACTTACCAAATCACCTTCCACACCCAAGAGAACTGTGGGGGAACATTCTAGATCTAGCCCTAACACCTTGCAAACTTTAAGGAAGGAAGTGATCATCTTCAGCCTGTATCCCTTTACGGACCTGTTGGCTGGAGAATCACATGGTGGACCCATGACAGCTTGCAGATTTAGGATTTTACTTCACTCCTCCTCACCCAAGAAGGCTGTTGGAAGTTCACATTTCTGTGAATCATTAAATGTCTGCAAAAGCAGCTCTCTGAACCTTTTCCCTGAGTTCCAGTTTGGAAGATCCTTGCTATACTGTTAGCTCTTTGGGACACAAGGTAACTTGTTCAAACAACTTACCTTTCCATCCTCAAAAATGCATGTCTGTAAATGCATGTTCAGTCTTTTTCTCTTCCCAGGGCCCTTGCTGTAGAAGGACAGTGAATGTGTCTCTTTCATATCCCGCTGTCACTAGCATCAGCACACAGCACATGCTTGGAATGCCAGCTGTATAAGGAGTTTGCCTTGCTGGGAAGAACCAGGAGGCCACCCCTAGCAAATGATGTAGGCTTCTTGGTGCCCAGGACCACAATGGGGAACTGCATGGGACGGTGATGCTTTTGGCACCAGATGATTCCTGTGTCTTCATAGCACATCGGAGACCAACTGAAACACATGAAATGATTAGAAATGAGAATGGTCTCTTAAAGATCCTCCCTCTATGACAAATCCCAAATGATTTCCTTTTCAGCATTTCATTATCCAGGATTAAAAATAGCCACTTCTTTCTGCTAAGAATTGCAAGAAAGTCAATAAAAGACCATGACTGCCTATCTTAGTGTGTCCTTTATTAGATTAATACTTTTACATTTATTGCATTAAACATCTTACATTCTTTTCTTGAGGAGCTTAGGTTTTAAATTTGTCTTTGGGCCTATGAGACAGATGATAAGAAAATGTGTGGAAATTTAAACTTCTCCAATGGTGAGTGTAAATTATTTACAAGTTATGTTGGTGGCTAGTTCATTAATTCATTTTTTGTAGTTTGGCCATTTATGAAACAGATCAGCAATGGAGACTGCAGTATGGCTTGCCTGTTAGATTTCAAAAGATCTAGGGCCCTGCAGAGAAGGCCTTTAGAGAACATGCAGCACTAATATTACAGGCAGGTTATGGACCATCTGCTGACAGCAGCCACTGATCCTTTTATGTGAGCAATCAGTTCAGTGAGGGAGCCTCAGGCAGAATTATATAAAATACTTTCCATCCTCAGCTTACTCATCAATAATTAACCTGGAAAATCTAAAGTTTGCTTGGAATAAAATTATCTATTCCCCACATGCCTCTTGAAATGATGAAGAATATAATTCTTACCTGTGAGTTCAGGAAAAGCCATCCAACCTTAAATGAAATAAGACATAATCAACACATACCAGTAAAGATAATTTCTTACTACATTTCATAAAATCAGACTATTTTAAAATCATTTTAAAGCTTTCATCTCTTAGGTGGCATGTGACATTTAAACATATAAAGTATTAATATAAATATGATTATGATTTTTGGTGAGCTTATTCAAGAAAGTATATGTATTTCCAAAATACATATTGATGTATGCTCTTACCTTTGAAAATGGTCACCAGAGGCACTGCCACATGTATGTTTAGTCTTAGGAGAGCTATGCTTTCCAATTAGAAATTGAAGTCACTTTATTATAGAGGAGAAAATATTGGGATTATTTATTTCTTTACTTATTTATTTTTGGTAGAAGGAATTGAACTCGGGACCTCTCACTTGCTAGGCAGATGCTGTACCACTGAGATGCCTGGTCCTAATATTGGGTTTTATATGTGTACTGAATCAAGTTTGAATTTTACTATAAACTAGTTAAATGACCTTAAATTTAAATAACTTTTCTGCATCTCTGTGGAGTTTATGTTTATAAAATGGACAGGAGTAGTTAAATAGTTAAATAATAACAATGTTATTGAGAATAGGATTGACTGAGGAAAATGCTTTAATATATTAAATATAATATTTAGGGGTTAGATTTGTGTCATGCTAGAATTCTGAGATCTAAATTAAAACATTCCCTGTGCTCCACTTACAGATGTCCCCCACACAGTTACTGAGAGCAGGTTTTCCATTAGTCACATTTTAGCCTGAAAACTCTACACAAATACGGCATTTCATTTCTTGGTTTGAGCATTACTATGCACGAGGGACTGAGCAGGTGCCAAGAAAATCTCCAACACAACACCATTTCAGGAGCTCAGTGCCAAAAACGCTCAAGTAAATAAAGCCAGGTCATGTGTACATAAAGGACAAATTAATAATATATTCAAATATAGAGCAACAGTGAGATTAAAACAAGTGAATGAATGGATTTTGAGTTGAGTCTAAAGAACTGCATGGATAGGCAGAGGCCAGGACACAACCCAGGCAGAAGGAGGAAAGGCAGAAATCAGAGTAGAAGGGAGAGAACGTGACATGTTTGGGGATGAGAGACCTAGGCTTACCATCCTGCTAGCTTACACAAAAGGTGACTCTTCTATTAAATTTAGCTTTCTCTGAAAGAAAATACCTCCTGTCAATGACTACTTTCTTAAATATCTGCCAGCTCATATGTGAAACTGCCTAAGGAGGCTGTGTTAGGCACTGTCTTCCTGTCACTGCAGTGGGACATGACACTTATAAAGACAAAAGGATGACTTGGTTCACAGCTGTGTGGGTTCCAGATGATGAGCAATGTTGCTTGAACCCTGTGATGATGCAGAACATTGTGCCAGTCATATAGCAGAGCCAAACTCCTCTCCTCAAGAGCAGCGAGCAAAAATGAGTGAGAAGAGTCCAGGGCCCTATAATTCCCTTCAAGGATGTGCTCCTGATAGCCTGCTATCCAAGTCAATTTCTTACTACTGGGACAAAATAGCCAGCATCCACCACTTAAGGGAGGAAAGTTTTGTTTTGGCTCATGTGGATATAAACCATAACATCTGATGACTTCCCACTAGAGTTCAACTTTTAGTGGTCTTATCTCCTCACCGAACAGAGCCACCCACTCTGGACATGAAGCTAAGAACCCAGGTGCCACTGGAGCCATCCAAGGTCCAACCTGTGGTAGAAGGTGGTCTTAGTCGAGGTAGGTGGAACTCTCCACCCTTGCATCAGTGAGCTTTGCCATTTTTATGAGACACAATGCCCAGCAAACATGCATTAAAGGCAGTATTTTTTTTTTTTTTTTGGCTCATGGTCTCACAAGAATTCAGTCTATGGCTCCAAGGTAAAAAGATCAGGTTGATGGGTATGGCAGAGCAAAGCCCCTAAGGTCCCTGCCCCTGGGAAGCAGAGCAGGGGAACAGTGGCTTCCAGGAGATGGTGTATAAAATAACCAAGTTCATGTCTCCTCAACTCACTCAGACACTTTCAGGAGTATGCTCCTCCACCCCCCCGGCAGATTCAAGACAGTGAGGATGACATTCTAACCTAAGCAGCCCAAGCCTCTCTTCAATGGACTCAGCCATTGGCTCCACCATCTTCAGCTCTTGGAACTACCAGTCATTTGTGCAGTGCATCCCCATCAACTTCAGAGATGCACACGCTAGAGTTCCTTTGTACCTGGAAGGAACATGTTTTTAACAGGTGAAGACTGAGCACAAGTTCATACAGAACTGTAAGAAAATGTACTCACAAAAAAAGAGGATAATGCTGATAACAGTGAAATGTATGCGTCTTTCACCTCAACAGAGGTGGAAACAAAGAAATCTTCCAGATTCTATTTGTTTACTTGTTTTATTAAACATAACATGCTTATGTGTCATAAAAGCCCTCTAGTTTTACTTTATCAGATCTGTGTGAGCATTCATGCTAACACTTTTCAGTAAAAGGCTCTAATCTTTTTCATTTCCCCTCTACAACATTATTTCGTGAAGTGGTTGACATTTCTCTTCCTTTAATCTGCAAGGTCTTCACCACACATGTTATGAAATGCAGTGGCCAGTACTGTACAGAGCATTCCAAATTTTGAACAAAGTAAATCAGTGTTTTCTTCTTCTCTTTAAAAATAATTTCTGGGGCTGGGATGATGGCTCAGTAGAATAAGCACTTTCCTGGCAAGTGCATGGGCCTGAGTTCAATCCCCAGTTCCACAAAAACAAATAAACAAACAAAAAAAAGCAACAATAATTATGTATATATGTAATAAAAAATAAAAATAAAAGTAAAAAATAATAATTTCTCATGACATCTATATTGCTAAGGCTTTAAATACCGCTTCACAATTTTGATACTAAAATTTGCTTTTTTTTTTTTTTTTTTTTTTT
>PVKA01000439.1:0-124613 GCA_004027165.1 Ctenomys sociabilis | reverse complement strand
TTCCATTACAATTATCTGAGGAGCTTTAAAAATACTGATGCTGTCTTCTTCCTTCAAGATTGTGAATTAATTGTCTGATATAAGACTCAAGTACTAATATTTTTCAAAATATCTATAGATTTATGTAATATTTTATGATTTTAAGCACTGTCATACAATTAAATTTATGGATTTTTTTCCAATTGTATCTAATGTATCTCTATTGAAATTTATCTAATTTTTCTTGTTTAAATTTATCTAATTTTTCTTGCATAAGATAGACTTATGCAAGATCAATACCTCCCAATATTTTCTCCTATTAACTTTGAATTAGCACATGATAGATCTATGGGGCCCTTTGCACCATAGAACGAAATTTTAATACAATGGAAACACAACTGTTTGATATCCTTTGCCCTCTAGTTCCTGCATTTGAACACAACACCTACATTGACTATGTTGGTCATGCATATGGACTTGGACACAAAAGTCTGCATTTTTCACTCCTGTCACTCTCTACCATACTTTGTCTCAAAGTATCCACATACTAATACAGGCAGAGTTCTCCAGAGAATCAGAACCTGTAGCACAGCATCCTATACATTATAAGAACTGGGCTGACACCCAATTTTGTGGCTGAGAAGTCCTATAATCTTTATTCTGTGAGCTAGAGACCCAGAAGACCTATTGATGTTATTCAGCCCTTGGGGCAAGTGAAGACCAAAGATCCGGCTTGGGCTGGCAGACAGGAAGGGCTGATCTGTAACATTTTCTGCCTTCTGTTCTATTCAGGCCTTTAGTGGATGGGATATATAGGCTCATTTTGAGAAGGATGATCTCCTTAGACAATTTATTGATTTAAACACTACCTTCATCCAGAATCACCTTCACAGATACATTCAGCGATGTCTAATTGAATACGTGGACAACATTCGATCTATACAATTTGTCACATTGAGGTAATCATCACAGTCTTAGATAACTTTCTGGGCAATTTGATAAGACAAAGGAAAAAAGTTGAGTTTTACACAGCATAATCTATATAAAATACCTAGAATCCTCATGGATGACCACTGGAGGTAGCATTCCCTTGTTGATTTACCTAATTTGGATCTCCAGTCCACACCACTCCCAATTCAAACTTTTTCTTTTTATTCTTCAGTGAAATTCTTGTATAAATCCAAGACGATATTCTCAAACTATTTGAACAGCAACCTAATGCCAGCCTTGATAAATCTGATTAAACTCTAGTTGATGTGATTTCAGTTCTTTTAGAATTTAATGTGACTTATAATGGTGTTACTGGCTACATATTCAAGGCATTTACAGTATGTCTTCTATAATATACAAAGTCTCACATGCATTTTTGAGCCTCTGACCCCAAGAATTTTACCAAGGGATCTACAAATCTGGTTTCTAGCAAATAATCTTCTGTAGACCTTGCCTGAGTTACTTTTTTATTAGTTTTTTTTTTTTTTTACTTTCAAAAGTTAATTTTTTTTTTTTGGCTTTATAGAAAAGTTTTTTTTCTGTTTTTTAACTCATTAACTTTATTGAAAATCAATAATTACACAATAAATTAAAAATTGCAGACAAATATTGAAATGTGAAAGTATAAGATGTAGACAGATTGAATTTTTGAAAAATATTTCTGAAATGTATACATAGCATGAAATTATTAACTGATTGCACATTGTAAAAATATTTGCAAACTTAAATGAATTTAACACTAGCAATTGTCTAAAATAAACATGAAGAAGAGTTTACAGATCAGTTATATAATAGTTCACTCTATGCCAAAATCAAGAAATTTATATTCATATAATTAGAATTCTTAATGTAGAATGGGGTAGTAATAAATATTTAAAGATTTAAACTTTCTGAATTTAGTTAAAATTATTGCACCATCCAAGAGAAATGAACCTTTGCCCAAGAAATATGAATAAAATCATACAAACATACACAAAATAAAATTGTCCAAAATTAATTGTAAATAAAAAATCATTAAAGCATATACATAAAAATTATTAGCTATGGAAGAACAAAATTAAATAACATTTTTCCACATTACAGAAAAAAAGAGCAAGTGGGTAAAAGACTAGATTTATTTATTCCAAGGCCTGAAAAAAAAAAAAAAAAAAAAGATCTGTCCTCACTGAATTTTATACTTAGCAAACATACCTTTGAAAACTAAAAGTAAAATATTTTACAGTTATACAAATTCAAACTATTCTAAGACCTCCAGATATAGCATATAGAAAATAAGAAAGACCATAATCCAGAAGGCAAGAGAAGTTGCTGTATGGTTCTGGCTAAATAATAAAGAGCTCTCAGAATGATAGCTATGCAGGACTAGGTAAAATATAATTATATTAGAGAAACCCATTTAAAAGGTCATTGAAGATGTCCACAAAATAGTATCAATCTTATGTCAGGTTAGATACATATTTGTTCATGTGTGTGTGTGTGTGTGTTTGTGTGTGTGTGTGTAAAATACAAGGAAGAACTAATATAAAGTCAATGGAAAATGGAAATAACACTTTTTAAAGTTTCTAATACTAGGAAAAATTATCATACTGTGTCTTATAAGTAGATTATAAGTCAAAGAAACTGAATAATTCATAAAATAAAAATTAACATTAAACAATATTCATAAAATTAAATAAATATTAATTCTAAAATAAATTCAATTTTTCAAAATAATATTAAAAAATTAAAATTAAATTGTGAGTACAACTAAGAGGCCAGAACGTGGTGTGTCACATGTATTAATCTGTGAACAATTCAAAGTACTCACATAGTATTTGATCAGGTTAATACATACATAAATATCAACTAAGAAAAAAAGTTTTCATGGTGGCAAATAATTATTAAGAATAAAACACAACAAAAATGCTGGAATAGCAAACATATGACTAGCACTTCTAACAGTTTGGGGATAGGATATTGCACAAAGTTCTAGTATGTGGTGGATGTAGATAGTGTCCACGATGCTTAAGGGTGGCCAGATGTCACTTGTGGGACTGAGCCCCTACTAGTTCCCTGATATCCACCCTGTAGACCCAGACAGAATCATGACCCATAGGGTGAAGAAGTCTGGTTGTAGAATATGCTGATGGAAAGACTTTGCTGCTGTATACAAAAGAATAATTCAAAGACTACTGTTGTATACCTTTTTTTCTCTGGTATGTAATTGTTTGTCCTATTTGGTGGGTTCTTTACATTCTCATTTATTGCATCATGGTCATTTTGGTCTCTCTCTAGAATATTTTAGTAGTCTCTGTAGGGTTGGCTTTGTTGTCATGAATTTTTTTTTTTTTCAGAACCGGGGATTGAACTCAGGCCCTTGAGCTCGCCAGGGAAGCGCTTATTCCACTGAGCCATCTCCCTGGCCCCAAGAAATTCTTTAGTTATTTTTTGTCATGGAAGTATTTCACTTCTTCACTAAACTTGAAAGAGAGGTTTGCAGGATATATCAATCTGTGATGGAATTTATTTTCTTGTAAGACTTGTAGTACTTTGCCCCATGCTCTTCTTGACTTGATGGTTTGTGAAGAGAAATCTGCCATTATTCTGATGAGTGTTCCCTTAAATGTGATCTGTTTCTGTTCTCTAGCAGCTTTTAGGATACTGTTCCTATGCTGAATTTCTTGGATCTTGATTATTATATGTCTGGGTGTGTTTTAATTAGGTTGGTGTTATTTGGAGTTCTATATGCTTCAGTCAACTGGATGTCAGAATGTTTCCTCATATTTTGGAAGTTTTCTGCCACTACTTCTGCTCATATTCTTTTTGTATCATTGGTATTGCTTCATTCTTTCTCATTGATGCCTATTAGTCTTATGTTGTTCATCTTTACATCATTTTGAAGATGTTGAACTATTTTTTCCTGCATCCTAGTTTTTTCCAGTGCTCAGAATCTATTTTTATTTTTATTTTTTATTGAAGAACAACTAGCAATGAGACAATTTTAAATCAAATTAGCAGGATATATTCAGTAATTAATACATTGCATACTGTGGTTATCTGTCGTACAAGGTACAGACATGATATTCTATTTACAAAACTATTAGAGCAGATCCTTCTATTCATTGACTTGAGAGAATGAGGCTGTATACCTATCTTTTTTCCCAAAGCTGATTTATAGGACAGTTTCAATAATTAATACTTTTTACATTGTTATTTTCCTAGTGGGTATGCACAGTACAAGAAGCAGACAGGATATCCTGTCCAAACACTGTTAATGCAAATCTTTCTTCTCATAGAATCAAGTGAAAGTAGCTACATATCAATTCTAACTATTCTGTATATACAAATACAGAATGGTCCTTTCTTTATATCCCCTTTTTGTTTAGTCCTGTTAGAGATGGGTATTCTATTGGCATTTAATTATTATAGGTGCTTGAATTCAGCAAAACACACCAACACAGTCCAGCAGTCCACAATAATAGTAGATTATCCACAGAAGTTGTTAACTAGAGCCTTTTACAGCTCAGTATATTAATATGGCTTTTCTTTATATACCTCATTTTTATACTTTTCTGCTGGATGGTTAAGACCAAGATAAAGCAAGACAGATATAACAAAAAATGTAACTTTTGTATGTGATAAGGTCAGTCGAGTCCCCTCAGGGTTTATCATGTAACCTTGTACTGCACTTTGTAGATCCTTTGTCAGTGTCAGTCATATGGATGAGTCACAGCCATTGCTTGACCAATTTTCTCTCTGTGAAAGGCTGTGAGAAAGTTTTCTTTCCATATGACTCTCCTTAGGCACACTATAGATCATCGATCGCATTCCTCTCTGGCTCCATAATCTCCTTGATGTTACAGTACACATTCTCCTATGTCCTGAGTCTTCACTAACCTTGAAAGGCTAGGGCCAAAATGTTGGTTGACCTTGCAGCCTTTCTTTTTCTCCAATTTTTTATCTGCAAACCTAGGCTGTTAAACTATCCAGAAGAGAAGCTGATTATTAGCCTACAACATATGTAGTTTGGTTTACCTTAACTATCTGTCTAAATATTAAACATCTTAGGCATAATGTAGAACAGATATTTTCCATCAAGTATTGATGTAATGAACTTTAAGTCCTTACAGAATATGAGTAAAAAATTTAAAAAATAGTAATGTACACATATTATATTTTCAGTTTCATTCAAACAATTTTGCCAGCTTGGAGTGAGTATATAATTTCCTGTATATTGCTCTGAATCTCCTTCATGCATTCTATTTCTCTCCTATATTTCTCATTCAAGGATTCCATCATTTTTATATTTTCCTCTAATTGTTATTACTGTCTTCTTTGGAAGCACTTAGTACTTCTTTCATTATAGTTATCATTTCATTTTTTACTTCAGCGATTATTTCTGATATGATTTTCTCTATACCTTTCTGCAGTGTCTCTTTACCACAGACACTATTATTTCATAGGTTTCAGGTGTTTGACTTCCAGTTTCTTCTATGCTAGTGTCTCCTACATTTATTGTGGGTGGGCTTGGGGCCTAAGAATGCATTTTGTTGCTTTTCTTTGTCATTTTGTATAGTACTTTCTTCTGACTTTTGGTGTAGAGCTTCAGAGTTATTACCTTAGTACCAGGTCTGGATCTATCAGGTTCATACTTACTCAGGTGTGTGTGTGGGTTCAGTCTGGCTGCTGTGCTTCACTTCTTCATGCTGCAGCACTTGAAAGTGAACCTACTGTGCCACTTGCAAGATGTTCTGCTCCTGGATCAGCTGGGTGGGTCTTGCCTCTAGCTTCTCTGCAGGGAGTTCTGCTGCAAGGTTCCACACCAGGTCTGTCTAATGGAAGAAGTTCCACACACACTCTGGACCTGTGCGCTGGATGGAGCGAGGATCTGGAGGGCCTGGGGAGGCCCCACTCACAAGCTGGGCCTGTGTGCTGGTTGGAGTGAGAATCCAGAGGGATTAGTTTATTTTGATTTAGTGTTTATGTAAGTTTCATTTCATAGCTGCCTGTCTCCACAGCAGGACAGCATAGCAGAGTGCAATTACAGAGGCAAAACAGTCCAGGGCAGCGCAGGCAGGGAGCAGTAAGCAGCAACAACAGAGGACCTCCCTTTCCCTTCGATTCCATACAGGCTATCAGCCTTTTGGGTATTGTCACCCACACAAATGGTATGGTCTTCAGTAAAGGCACTTAGCCAGACTCAGAACCATGCTAATTCCAATCAGTGGTCTCATGTAGTACCATACGCCCTTAATCATAGTATGTCATACCCTAGATCAGCCAGCTCTTTTCAGAAGCTTTTCAGCCTCATCTGTAAGCACACAAGACTTTGGGGGACATCGAAATACAATCCATGACAGACCTGGAGTGTCATTGTCCTCTGCATGTAGTTTCTCAGTTAAATACATATGTACCTCTGGGAGAAATCCCCATGCATAAACTTTTTGTTTCTTTACATCACTTTACACTTGAGTTGTGTTACACAATTTAAAAATTATCTTGTGTTGCAGATTTTTATGGAATAAGTATGTGATAAATAAAGTATGAGTTATATAATTAACAAAATTCCCCAGTGAGGTGATTTTAAATAAGAACTAGTTGATACTGTCATTCTACTGGCATCATCATGCTTTGTGATCCTCTGGGTCAAGTTCCTAAGTCTGCTGTGCTAGCCTGGTTCAAGGATGTGACTGCAGGCACGAGGCCGCAGCTGGATCAGTGCGCTGTATGGGGTGAAGTTATAGACAAGGGTAAGAATTGCTGCTGCCTCCTACAGAAGTGTGGCCACACTGTAAAGAACAGTGGATATGAGGACTTGTGATTCATTAAACCAGTATGGTAACAAAGTATGTTCACATCTTTTTCTCATTTAATATTCAAAACCACTCAGAGAATTAGCAGTGCTATTTTCTATATTATTACATTGGATGAATTTCAACATATTAAAAGTCAATGATATAAGAACCCAAATTTTTATATGACGGCAGAACTAGGGTTTAAAATTAGGCATTGCCAATCAAAAGTCATGATGAATAAGACAGGGTACACACAAATCCAGTTTTATAAAACTGTGTACTAAAGCTCACAAATTGTAAACAAATAATTTTCCATCATCTGCATCATAACATGACTTACTAATAATTTTAAATTTACAAAATAAATATTTTAAAACACAAAAATAATTTTATTATTTAATATTTTATGCCTGATGACTAAACAAGCAGATTTTAAACACTTTCTCAGTTTAGATGTTTTCTAAGAAAAGAATGACTTCGTTTTTATTGAAGTTGCAGAGTCACTTTGGAATATGCACAACAAGGAAAGGAGTGGTATTTTAGATTTCAGTGAAAAAAATAATGAAGTAAGCAATTTTTTTATCTAAAACATTTTTGATTTTTGCTTCAAAATTGAGAAGCATGTGCATAATCAACTGTAATCTGTGTTTCCTACACCCAAGATTTATATCCTACTACAAATACAGCCAACAGAAATGTCCGAGGAGCATTTCCAAGCAATAACTATCACAGAAAATGAAGTGCTGCACCCTTAGCCACTGCAGTCACTTGCTTCGTGATATGAAAATAACCTTTGCTCCTCCTGCTAGATAAGAAACATTTTAAGAAAGATAGGTATATGAGTCTATGTAAAACTGCAAAGCTATGCTGTATGTATTTCTATAAATGTGGATTTTATAAATCCATGTGTGCACAAATATGCATGTAATTTTAAACAGAAAGGATTCAAGAACAGTTTGACCTGTGTCAATCATCACATCATATGCAAATCGTATCATAGTATTATACTTATTGTGTTTTTCCCCTCCCTTTTAAAAAATGATAGAGCATTTGTTACAGAAGATAGCACTTGATTTTCTACCATACATGTAGCATTATTTTTGTGGAAATTTAAATATTAATGATTAGTAGTTAAGTACTGATAGTTTTACATTATAAAGAAATCACAAATTCACTTAGGAATATTGGAAATTACACAATGTGTTTTAAAGGTATATCTATTTTTCTCCCAATAAGTACTTGTGTCGTTTGCTTGCTGATTGGTATTTTCTATATATTTTGGTGGATTAATTTTTTTTTACTTTTTGCATGTGGCCATGGTATTTTCCTCTTATTAGAACACAATGCCTGACATCTGCAAGTTAATGCAGGAGCGTTTTGTTTTGCCTCTGGTTTCAGTTCACGGTTGGCAAGCTTTAAGCGGGAAATAATATTTCAGTGGGCCTGGTGGAGGAAAAGCTCCTCACTTCATCGTGAACAGGAAAAAGGGAGCAGAAAGGAGCCAGGGAGTGAGAAAAATCATTGCAGGTCATGAAACTCTTCTGACCTCTTTCTGACAGCAGATCAGGTATATCACCAACATAATTCAATAATTTTCTAAAAGCCCTTCCTAATCGTACATGTGGCCTTTGGGAGATCTCAATCTAAATTGAAACACAGACTTATGATTAGATAACTTTATGAAAATTTAACTTTGGTTTTCAAATAATTCTTTGTGAAACTTTCCTGTTATGAACTTTTCAAAAGTATTATTTTAAATGATTACTTTTATAAACTACTGCCACCAAGTTGCCCCTTCTCCATTATTCTATATTGAAAGAGTAATGCTCATTCTAATTTATTGTTATCAATAAGCATGGCTGAACACCTTTTCATAATATTTTTGTAACTGATTTTGTACATGTATGTCCAGAAAGACACTGCAGATCAAAATTACTTTTATGACTATTGATAAGTATTGCTAAATTAGTTTCTCAAAATTCCTAATGTATTTGTAGTCTCAAATATATGTTATGAAAGGGCCTGTTTTCCTAGCATTATCATCACTTAAGTACTTTTAGTGGGATATAATGGATATATACCAACTAAGCAAATTCTTAGGTTATATTTGTCTAGGTAGAATTGAATGTATAAATACTTTTAATGTCAAATAGGCAAACATATGATATATATATCATATCAGGTATCATATCATATTAGGTATCAACTGTAATATGAGTTAATACATTCACCAAGTTTATTCACTATACCTGTATATTAGGTATATAGCCTATCTAGCCTATATAGTCTCTGAAAGTAATGAGACTACACAGTTTCAATATTTTAAATGTAAATTTCTTTTTTTTTTTTAGCTGCACTGGGGATTGAACTCAGGCCCTTGAGCTTGCCAGGGAAGCACTTATTCTACCGAGCCTTCTCCCTAACTCCTTTAATTGTACATTTCTGGATTCCTGAATTTGTAACTTTTGATTTCATGTTGTGTTGAATTGTATCTGCAAGACATAAGTGAATCAGGCCACCAGGTTTCATGATATCACCCTCTCATTTTTTTTTCTTGTTAACTATCATATTCACTTTGTGTGGTGGGTAAGGCCAATCATGCCAACCTGATGGATTTTGGAATTGCCTGGGGGATTAGGAAACTGTGCTCTTGTTTTTATGGTTTGGTCATAGAGGTATGGTTTTAGGGTCTATGGCCTTACCACAGTTCTGATCTGCTCCCCATATGCCACAAACCAAGCACCTTCTCTCCCCTGTGCCTACCTGCCATGATCATTCTGCTCTTTGGTATCAGTTGGACTTGGATTGCATCTTGTGAGGCTGTGAGCTAACATGAACCTTTTCTCCTTTCCATTGTGGATGTCAGGCATTTCATCCCAATGATGGGAAATCTAATACAATTTGCTATTGCGTACAAATCAGAAACTAGCTGGGGAAGTCAGACAACAATGAAATGAATGGAAATCTGTGGTTCTCTGGAATTTCCATTTTTAATGGGTGCAAGGTACGGATCAGTAGAGGCTTTTAGAAATTGAATACTTTCATGGTCAATCCATTAAGTGGAATGAATCAGAGCTAAAGGATCAGTTTGTTAAAACCTAAAATCAAATGAATGAGTCATTACAGCAACTATATTAAAAAAAAGAGCAATACATGTTTTGAATGTAGCACTACTTATTTACATAGCTTAATTATATTTTTTTGGGAAAACATGCAGAAATTTAACTGTGGCACTTCACTCCTTCCTCATCTTTGTATTTTAGATTGTGGAGAATTCATTCATAAGAAATCAACATATAAGGACCTGGACAGTATCCCAGTAACTATACAACACACATGACTGGAGAGACAGAGACACACACACATGCACACACACACACACACACACACACACACACACACACAGAGAGAGAGAGAGAGAGAGAGAGAGAGAGAGAGAAAACGAAGTCAGGATTACAAACATCCTGAAGGCAAAATGATTTAAAAATCTCTCACAGTATTTCCCAAGAGCACTCATCTTCCTATCCCTTGTTTCACAGTCCATTTACTTTTCCCTCTATACACTTCTTTTCTCTATTATGTGATGATGGCACTTCTAGGAGAGGAGAAAGGAAATGCACATTTTTGTGGACTAAGTAATATTTTTTATTGCAAATTATAACTTTTTCTAGTCTCTCAGCAGACTTTGCGCACCATCACTCATTTCTCTATTATTTCCTCAGCTCTTTCCATCTAGTGTAATATGAATTGACAATATATTCCCTTAGCTTAACCCTTCGTGTTTATCAACTTTTGAAGTGTTTCTGTGAATGTGGATACACACAAAAGCTACACATCGCATGCGGGTCATGTGTCTTTCTTCACATCCACCTGTGATTGTTACCGATTCTCCAGCTGCCCAAACCACGAGCCACCCACACATTTGGATGCCGTGTACCTGACTGTGCCCCTCACTGAAGCATAGCACATTTTACTTGCCTCAAAATGTGACCATGTCAGGTGCCTAAGCCTGATCCAATTGTAAAAGTGACTCTTTATTGCCACAACATCCTTGAAAATCCTACCTCCGTATGACATCAGAGGATCAAAGTTTACTGAAGTTTTGAAGCAATTTCATCTGAGTAGCCATTTTTAAAAGTAGAAAATGTAGTTATTTTTAAGCTTTAAAGCAAATGGAAGCACAATATCTAATATGCAGTCATACAATGTTTATTGCAAAACTCAAGAACTTACTTTCTGAGTAACTTATTCAGTTGTTTATTTGCATCCGATTATTAGCTTTCGGGATACCTTAGGTCAACATTTAGTCCACAACAAAGAGCAAGCAAGACTGGGGCAGATCCGGTACTAGGTTCCACCGGCCCCCGGACAACAGAGAAGTTGTGCGCTTGGGCAGGGTGGACAGTGCAGCGGTCAGAGTGGCAGAGAAGGTGGGAGCCAGATCACGTCTTCAGAGCTCCATGAGGTTTGTGATTAAGTGGGTTTTGCTGGGCTCCGGGGTCCAAGTGCTCCCGGCGTCCCATTCAGGGAATACACAGCCAGCCAGGGCCAGACTGGCACAAAGATGCGGCGTGTCCGTGAGCGGCCGCTTCAGGAGAGCGGTTCTGGCGAGTGCAGTGTACAGCCATTCTGAGCCCCTTTCAGACACACATCCCAATGCAGGACGGTCTTTCTTTTATTATTTTCAGTTACCCGAACCCCTTCCTGTGATCTTTAAAGTCCAACCTCAAAGAAAAAGGACCCAGAAGGAAATGCAGGTCCTGGGCGCCAAGGCTGAAATCGCCCCTCCTTTCCCTGCGCCCTTAGATCCAGGACGCTAAACTGGAGCGCAGGTTCCTAAACCATGCCGGGGGTGGGGTGGGGGTGGGAGTGGGGGTGGGAGGGCTCGAAGCAGCATCCTCAGGTTCCTTTAAGGCGGCGCCACCCGTGCCGAGGGGGCTGAGCGGTACAAGGCGAGAAGGGCGTAGGGCGCGAGAATCACCTGTTAAGAGACGCGCAGGCGCAGCGCAAGGGCCTGCGAAGGACACGGGACGCGGGTATCACCTGTTCTGAGGCGCACGCGCAGCGCGAGGGCCGACGGGAGGCGGGGCGCGGGCATCACCTGTTCCGAGGCGCACGCGCAGCGCGAGGGCCGACGGGAGGCGGGGCGCGGGCATCACCTGTCCCGGGGCGCGCACGCGCAGCAAGAGCCGGCGGGGGGGGGCGGGGCGCGGCGGCAGGCGTCTGTCAGAGCTGCTGTCGCCGGCCAGGGTGCTGAGGCGGCGTCGCGCGGCGTCTTGAGGCGGGCGCTGTCCAACATGGAGGCGGCGCCGGCAGAGCAGCACTGAGGCGGCGCTGGGGCCAGGCGCCGCGAGCGCCCTGCTGAGGAACCATGGGCAACGAAGCGAGCCTGGAGGGCGATGTTCCGGCCGGCGTGGACGCGGATCTGAGCCGGCTGAGCGCCGAGGAGCGGAGCCAGATCGCCGCCGTGCTGTCGCGGGCGCAGGCGCTGCCTCCGGGCGCCGCGGAGCCGCCGTCACCTCACAGGCAGGGCGCGGGGCGAGGGGCACGGGGCGCGGACGGGCGGAGGGCGGTGGCAGGGGCGGAGTCCCTTCGGCCAGGTCCTGCGTGACCGCGCCCCTCGGCGCGCGGGCCGGCCCGACACTCTGCCCACCCTGCCCACCCCGGTCACCCTGGTCACCCTGGTCATCATGCCCACCTGTCTCATCCTGCTACCCTGGTCATCCTCCCCACCCCGGTCACCATGGTTCCCAAGCCCACTCTCGTCACCCGGTCGTGATACCCACACCAGTCACGATGCCCACCCAGGTTACTATGCCCACCCGGTCATCCTGGTCACCATGCTCACCCTGCCCACACTGGTCACCCTGGTGGGGCCGGGTGTGCGCGAAAAGCGGACACAGCCTGACTCTGTGACCCGGAGTTCCGAGTGTGCAGCGGGAAGCAGATGGCCGGGTTACAACCGGCAGGTGCTGTTCAGGGAGTGGACGTGTGTTTTTATACAAAAGTGACTTTCAGGTTTTGGAAGAACATACCGATTTGCATTACCTTACAATTACTATTCAGCACACATATTTAAAAACAAAAATACATGACAGTTTGCAGGGCAGTCCAAGAGCTAATTTACCATCTCCATGTACTCATCCCCTTGCCTAACATTTCATTCCTTTCCATCGTGATAAATGAGGCGCCGAGAGGCTGTCATCACTGTATGTCCTCCCTTTCACAGTGTAAGCAGGGCTCTTAACTTTCCCCGTGATCAGGGAGCAGTTCTCCTCCCTGGTCTAAAACCGCTTCTTCTCCAAGATAACAGAGGGGAAAGCTACAATTTTCATTTGAGATACTGGAAATAGGAAAGATGTGGTCAAATAGATGTTGAGTTGTCTACTTCATAAAATACATTTTGACTTAGTCAGTGTCAAAATCAAATAATTAAACTTAATATGGTACCGAATATAGGACAAATTAAAAATTTTAAGACTGGCAACAATGTTTTCCTATATCTTAAATGTAAAAAAAAGTTGTCATTGAAAGTGCTATTCTTAAAAAGCCATTAGAAAACAGTTCTATTGTATTAAACTTGGCAATTAATGTTTTAAAATGGTTAACATATTGGGAAGTTTCTTCCATGTAAAATTTTTTCTTACCTATTTCTAAAAATAACAGTTTATGATATGTACTGTTTTTCTCTATTTAATGAAAACTTGACATGGAAACATTGTGATGTCTACTAAATTTTTAGAGGGTAATATCAAAGTAATATTTTTATTACCCATTAAGAAATGCATGGCAAATTTTAGACAATTTTTCCAAAGAGCATGTGCAACAGGTCTATCATGCTGGTTACAATTACTAAAAAAAGTATGCTAACTTTTCTTTTATTCAGAAGTTACCTAAAAATACTATTTTACCACATGAAACTTTGACTTGATATGGTATCAGTATATTTTTAAAGACAGGTAAGACAATGTGTACTTTAAAGCTCTCTGTTAACAATTTTGTTATAGTGGAATTATTATTAATAGATAACCTGTGTTTGAAACAGGTCTTAGTAAAGAGAACTTCCATATGCTCAAATAAAAATAATCAAAGTTTTACAACATATCTGTATTTTACTGACAGGTTTTTATGAAAGGTACATGTATTTTAGAAAGTTATCCCCATATATTATAACTAAGGAAGCACTTGGTCTATCATTTAGAGTTTCAGAATAATGTTAATTTAAACATACACATGAATGTGTGTATATATGTATTTGAGTTTTTGAGTGCTTAGTAGTATGAATTAGACATGGTGGGATTTACCTTCTATTTTTAAGAAATTAAGATAGGCATTCTCATCCTATTGATTTTAACTGACTCATAGCAATTTCTGTGCAGTTTTCCAACAATGTATGTCTCAAATCTTTGACTCCAAATAAGGCTAATAATACCTGTATTTAAGAGGTTTACCTATCTTAAGATTTGTGAAAATTAAAAATGGGCATTGATAGTTTTGTTGGATTTTCAATTTAAGGAAACCTATAAAGAATGGTAGTAGGAGCTGTGTGAGGTAGTATAGTGGCAGTGGGGGAGAAATTCCTATATGTACACCCCGCCTAGGAGCAAGATTGGCAGGTTTCTATGATTAATGAGCTTTATAACTTTGAATAAGTCTGTTAGCTATAAGTTCTGGTGTCCTCTGCAGTATGAAAATGAATAGATCTTCCTAAGGTTGTTTATATTTCTAGTATCATAGAATTTCATATGACTCAGCACTCTCAAATTAAGTGTCATATTTTATCATTCCGGCGGCTTTTACATTCCTCTATTTACTTATATGTTGACCTCATTTTAGCTGATTTTTTTTCTGCTAGGTTATAAAAGAACAGTTTTAATCTAGGGAAACAACAGTAAAGTGGAAGGAGGTAGCCTGCAGCATGAATAGCTAGAGGCTGGAAAGAAGGGCATAAATGAAGTGCTCTTGGATTGTGCATTCACTGTTGACCAGGAAAGAGCATTTGTGTTGCTTCTGTTCATTCTATTTACAGCTAGAGGTATGTTGTATGAGGAAGGCTTACAGGTAAACTTTCCTGATAGGATAGTTGAGTTGGAACCTGGAGGAATTGGCTCTTTCCTGTCATGCCCCTGGGGCCTCTCCTGCTGAGCAGCCACCTGCACAACTGCCTTTTCTCTGGAGCAAGCTAAATCTCCATTCTTAAATGAATATAAAACGTAGCCATTCAAATCTTAGAGGAAACTGAAGGGAAAAGAGTTCAAGAAACATTAGAGTAAAACAAAAACCTTAGATGTTCATTTGTGGGTTTGCTCCTTGTTAACCATCCATTTATTCATTAATTCATCAAACATTAATTCTCATACACTAGTAGCCAGGCTTAGCTCCAATGGCGAAAAAACAAACAAACAAAACAAAACAAAACAAAAAAAACCAACAAATAAACGAGCTAAATGTATTCTCTCTCTAGGAGTTTACAGTCCTGTGTATAAGGCACAGATTACACTTTAGTTTTATTTTTAACAGAGCAACTGTTAACACTAAACAGATTTCATGATGAGCAGAGAGGCAATTAACCAAAGCACCTTTACATTAAGCTGATACCATCTCTTAATGATTTATTTTCCATATCCTTCTCTCAGATCTCAGGGTTTTACTTTATTTATATCATTATAGCAACGTAGTTTACGTTGTGGGTCAGCCTTAATGGCTGCATAGGTCTTATCTGGTGATTCCTGGCATGGAATATCTTAGTGTTTATGGGAAGTATACAGATAAGTTGTGGTGCAAGCAGCTTGGCTTCCATTTTAGGATTTACCCTTATGAGTATTTAGTGTTCATGAAGTTATTTTTTGTTTTGTTTTGTACATGTTGGAATAAATGAAAATATGTTATAAGAACAATTAAAACAAGTTTGATAATATTTTAGAAGAGAATAATTTGGCAAATTCAAGAACTTATTTTTGTATTCCATTTAAAAAGAGGTTTCTAGAATCCTATTGTATAAGGACGTGATTCAATAAAATGTCTAATCAATTACTTGTATGATAGTCACTTCTCTAGTCCCTTCCATGGGATATTCATTACATTACTGGAATAGAAAACATTTGAACAATGTAAACATCTATTTTTATTTTCTTTTGTCTTCATATGGAAAAACAGCACATAGGAATTTCCTATAAGGAAGCATTCAAAATGATTTTTCTCACACATGAAAGTGTATTTTTTTTTTTTTTAAAGAGCAGGTGTTGTACTAGAGAAGTGTTAGAATTAACCAGATAAATAATTTAGTTTCCTGTTTAAGTGAAGGCTGCAGAGACACACCAAAATGTTTATTTTCTTTGTGAAATTTTTCTTGGAGGAAATTGCCCCAACTAATAATCTACTTCTTTGGAGGGGGCATGCTGTGGAGTAGAGCCTTTAATATCATCTATTAAGCAAGCATTGTACTACTTATATATACTACCAGCACTCTTAATTAATCTTTAATAAAAATCACTTTGTTCCTACACTTTGTTCATGCTCCTTGTAAATTATTTTCTTTCATTGCAAGTCTTGATTTTGTAAGTATTGCTTCTCTACTTTCTATTATGTCTTATATCTTGATCCTACTCAAGTCTCTACATCATCAGGGAAGTACTAAAAAACATACTATTATTGAAAGGTACAAAAATGAAAAACTATTCTGGCCTATTGGCACTTAAATCTTAACAGATAGAAGTAGTAATACCTGTGGAAATTCACTATGATCATTTCATATTTTATGTGCTGTGGAACCATGATTTCCCTACTCTTTTTTTTTTTGGTGGAACTGGGGATTGAATTCAGGCCCTTGCACTTGCCATGATCAGAGGCTTATTCCCCTGAGCCATCTCCCCGGCCCATACCTTTTCCCAAATTAAAATGTGAGATGTGTTAAACAAAATATGTATCTGATTATGTAGTAACAATGTAGAATATTCTTGTAATTGTAACTTTATTGGTAATGAATGTCTTATTTTAAAAATTAATGTACTTACTATGACTTTTGGCTAAATATTTGTATAGGATCAGAAACACCTATTTTAATTAGCCATTAGTAAACTAAAATTGATAACATTTCTGAAGCTTTTTAAAAAATAATTTTGAATATTTGTCTCTGAATTAAATGAAATCTTGAAAATCACTGTTATATCTCTGTGTCAATGTTAACAAAAATAAATAAAATTAATTCTGAGCTGTAATTGGCAACAACAAGTGGTGCAGTGCAGAGGTAACAAGTCACCATGTGCTTTCTTCATCTGAGGACAGCTCACGTGTTACTGTTTGGATGTCAGGCCATATTTCAGGGTGCACTAAACATGTATTGTTAACTTTTGTCGACATTTTAGGTTAAAAATTTGCTGTTAGGAAAAAATAAAGACATTGGACAACAAGAATTCTTACAAGTGTCTAAATAATGAAAGTAGCATTCTGTATTTGGTGAAGTTTCATAAAGGTAGTGTTTGTGGGGCAACCTTTCTGCAGGATGGGGCAGACCTGAGCTCACCTCCAGTACCAGGCTTCCTTCCGCCCCATGTGGTATGCCTTATACCATCAATGCAGCTTCTTGAAATCAAGTAAAAAAAAAATCACAGCCATCTCCTACATTTTAAAATAGTTTAACTTCTCAATGCTATTAGTATTTAGGAGACTTTTGCTAACCATAATTTGATTTTGAGAAGTACATTTGATGACCATATATGTACTAAAATACAGCATTTCATTGACTTACTGAGGTTTGAAGTTAAACCTACATTCAACTACATTTTAACTATGGTGAGATTCTATTAAACACATGTAAATTATTTTCATAAGTTTTTCCCTATTTCATCAAGTTTTATAATCACTCACAGGTTGTTATACAGTTGCTTCTACTCACTTATTACATAATTTTGATAATGTAAGAAAGCAATACCATTTTATATTTGATTTGAAGTAACTTTCACCATTTCACTTATTTTTCTTCTACCTTTTCAGGAAACAAGAGTTGGATAGTAGTCAGGCCTCAAAGCAACCTGGGAAGCCTCCAGACTCAGGGCGTCCTGTTCAGCCTGGTCTCAGTAAGAGCAGAACCACAGACACTTTTAGGTTGGAGCAGAAATTGCCCGGAAGGAGCTCTTCCACTATTAGCTTGAAAGAATCCAAGTCCAGAACTGATTTTAAGGAAGAGCACAAGTCCAGTATGATGCCTGGTTTCCTCTCAGAGGTTAACCCTTTAAGTGCTGTCTCCTCTGTTGTAAATAAATTCAACCCTTTTGATTTGATATCAGACCCTGAGACATCCCAGGAAGAAACCATCAAGAAACAAAGAACAGCTCAGAAGGACCAAGAAAAATCCGAGGGAATCACCAAACCTCCATCACAGCAGTCACCCAAGCCGCCAGTTCCTAAGCAGCAAGGACCTGCCCAGGATCCCCTTCAGCAAGAAGGCTCTCCCAAACCAGTCCCTCCCCAGCAATCTGAGAAAGTCAAACCACAGCCTTCTGCAACAGGAATGCCAGCTCAGGGGCCTGTGCTACTGCCTCAGACAGACCTGGCAAAGTTGCCACTTCAGCGTGAGGCAGCCAAGCCTCAGGCTAAGCAGCCAGACTCAGGGCAGGGAGAGGCAGTCAAACCCTTGCAGCAGAGCCCATCCAAGCTTCCCATGCAGCAGGCAGGTCCTGGGAAACCTCCAGCTCAGCAGCCTGGGCCTGGAAAACCACAGCCTGGGCCTGCAAAACTGACAGTCCAGCAGCCAGCCCTGGCAAAGGCCTTAGGACTTCAACCAGGGACAGTGAAGCCCCTGGCCCAGCAGCCGGGGACCCCAAAACCCACTGCTCAGCAGCCCGCACCACAGTCTCCAGCCAAGACACAAGGGCCTACAAAGCCTCCAGCTCAGCAGCCGGGTCAGGCAAAACCTTCAGCTCAGCAGCCGGGTCAGGCAAAACCTTCAGCTCAGCAGCCAGGTCAGTCAAAGTCTCCAGCTCAGCAGCTGGGTCAGGCAAAGCCTTCAGCTCAGCAGTCAGGCCCAGCAAAGCCCCAAGCTCAGCAGCCTGGCCCAGGAAAGACCCCAGCTCAACAGCCTGGCCTAGCAAAGCCCCCAATGCAACAACCAGGCCCAACAAAACCCTTAGCTCAGCAACTTTCAAAACCTGTTACTGGGAAATCTCCACAACCACCAACAACTTCTCCATCTGTAACTCAGATTTCAGTACAAGGCTCCTCTAAAACCATCTGTCCTCTTTGCAACACCACTGAACTTCTGTTGCATGTTCCAGAAAAGGCCAATTTTAACACATGCACTGAGTGTCAAACTACTGTCTGTAGCCTTTGTGGCTTTAATCCAAATCCTCATTTAACTGAGGTAAGTGCATCTACCCAAGTCTTAGGGCATGTGGGTACCTTGCCTATGTGATGCTTTGTTTGATATTGATAGGGTGGGCTTGTCTTTCTCTGCTTCTGCCTTCTCATCCTTTCCTCCCTTTTGTCCTACCTTCTTCCTTCCCATCTTCCTTTTCCTTCTTTGTTGTCTATTTTAAGTCTATTTTAAGTTAGTGTGTGTGTGTGTATGCACACACACACACACACACACACACACACACACACAGTTTTTTTTTTTTTTTGGCAGAACCAGGGATTGAACTCAGGCCCTTGTGCTCGTGCTTATTCTACTGAGCCATCTCCCTGGCTCATAAATTAGTATATTTTCTCCAGTGATAAACCTAAAATATTACCAGAGTTTGGCATTAAAAACAAGAGTGGGTTGACTGAAAGTTGTAGAGTGCCTACTCAGTTCTGTGTGTAAAGCCCATATTACTATTTAGTATACAATGATACTACTTGAACTTTGAAATTGATGCTGTTATCTATTACATTTTGGCACAATTAACTAAGATTATAATTGTCTTAGGAAAATAGCAGGGAAATACCATGTCACTGTAAAATTGAGATTTTTTTCAATTTGTGCCTACCCTTTCCTGTAAGTATTCAAATACACTTAGAGAGCAGCTTCCCTCTTATGTAAGAATTGTGGGCAACTGCACAATCAGCTCCAGAGAGAAACTCTTAGAGAAGCCTCAGCATTGTTTTGATCCTCTCATAAGCTCACCTCTGGCATTGCCAGGCCAATGCCTGGGCCAGCCTTCCTTGCCTTCAAGTCACACAGAAGCCAGAGGTGACCTGTGGGAGTGAGGGCAGGGCTGTTTACAGAGTTGAAAGATGGAAAGGTAATTCCAAGGTAGTTAATATTAACTCAGGACTCAGAGGCCCAGAATAAAGTAGTGTTTCAATGGATAGAGATTTGGGTGCAGTCTAGAACAAAGGCACCAAAGAACCCCCACAAAACAGTGGAAAACTCAGGAAATTCTCTAGAGTTAACTTGAAGTGAAGCTGGGATAATGCTATAAATAAGTGAAGATGAAGGGTGTAGGGTGTTAGGGAGTGTGAGTTCATTTTGAAAAGTGATCTGATAGTTACACTCAGAGAAGGCACAGATGTCCATCTGGAGTGCAGCTGTTCATGGGCCGTCCATGTGTGATGTCTGTGGAAAGCACAGGAAATAACTGGCAGCAGGTGATGAAGCAATGTGAGTGAAATGTCCCTGGGCAGTAAAGTGTGTGCTCTGCTTAGGCAAGGAATCTGGAAGACAAGTGCAGTGGTGACTACTGATAGCTCATGTTAACTTGGATATTGAGTATAGGTAAAAATGCAGATAATCTTGTTTTAGCCTTTGTCAGTCTTTAGTTGTTTTATAAAATCATTCTTTTAAGTAGAAGTCATGCTAAGTGCTTTTACTTTTTAAATAAACTATTCACTTCTGATGACATTTTAATTAATAATATGTTATATTAAAATTACAGAGAAAATTAGATTTTAAGTAATTTATGTGTAGTTCAGTTTTGGTAAAGACATTTTTATATCAGTGGCATTCTGTCTTAATAGGACTATGAAGTATAATATGTTCAAATGATGCAGGATAATCTCATTAGAAACTTGGACATATCATCTTTAACATGGTGACAATTTGCTATGCAGAAATATGCAGTTGCAAATTTAAGTCATATATATTGTTAGTATACCCACTATTTGGATGCAAATATTTGTTTTTTTGTTTTTGTATTTTAGGGAAGGGTCTACAGAGTGTTCAGGGTCTCACTACTAGATCAGACTCATAGTGATCCACCTGTTTACAGCTTCCCAAGGGGTGGGATTACAGGGGTGCCACCACGCCAAGTTTCAGCTGCTCTCTCAGTGAGCCCTGGGGGTGGGCCAGCACAGCAGGCCTGGAGATGAAACCTGGCCCCTTCGCCTGGTTGCAGAAGCTTTAATCAAGTGAGCTATTTGACTGGCCCTGGAAGGCAGATATTTGAATGTCTGTAGTGTGGAAGATATTCTGCTACATCTTTGGCAGGATAGAAGTAGAATTAAAACATAAATACTGGCTGGGGAGGTAGCTCAGTGGTCTAAGCACCTGCCTGGAAAGCACAAGGACTTGTGTTCCACCCTTGGTACCATGCCATGCCAGGCACCAAACTGGACTTGGTGGCACACACCTGTAATCCCAGCATTGGGGAGGCTGAGCCAGGAGAATCACTATGAGTCTAAATAAATAAATACATGATTAAAATAGTAAATGCTGATCTTAATATGATTACAGTGTACTCAATTAGATAATGCATCACAAGGAAATTAACATGTGCTCAGAAAAGAGCATGTGAGAACCAGAGTAGATATTATGGACTTTAGAGTTGGAAGCACTTGTTTCCAGTGCACAGGATTAAGGGACACTTCTTGGTAGAAGTGGCATTTGAGCTGGGTATGTGAGGGTGAGTGTCCTCTCAGTAGACAGAAGACATGGGCAGGGTAATGATTGGCCAGTACCTGATAACAAAAATGTGCAGGTCTATTGAAAGGAGTGGGCAATGACGTTGGAGAAGGAGTGAAATCATATTTTTGCCTTTCTTATTTAGCAGGTGATGATGAGAATTCCATGGTTTGAAACGTACCTGAGTTAATGTAGTCATACATTTGATCACTTATTTTCTAATTTGTATTGAATGACTACTTGTGAAGGATTAAGTGTGATGAGAAAACCACATATTTATTAGATATAGGGAAATGAAAATTGTACATAAGAAAGGAGTTTTGGAGGTGTGTGTGTGTATATGTGTGTGTTTGTGTGTAGAGAGTGAGAGAGAGACAGTGACAGAGACAGAGACAGAGACAAATATAAGTTTTTCTTATATTTAAATTAAACTTCTATGGACATATATTCTGTTTTTCTAGTATACCAGTAAGTAAATAGATATTCTAGGTGTTACTATGGTTACTTCAGTTGTTGGTTTACTCAGATAGTAATGCAGAATCTACTCCAGATCTTAGGGTCCTGAACCTGTGTATTCATGTGAGAAAAGCTGAGGTCAAAGGAAGAAGATTGAGTTGGAGGGGACTGGGATTGTTTTTGTAAAGTGTGTAGTGTGTTCACTGTAATGTGAAGACACTGATTTGAACAGTACCTGGGGAAGGGAAGGAAGAGGGGTGTGCAGTAGAACGTGGAGGGAGGGGCACATCCCTGAGTGAAGGGAGGCTTTCCTTGTGAATCGCTGCTCAATTGAAATGTAAAACAGTGATAATAAGTTCTCTGTCCAACACATTGCATTCTTAGGGGGATTAACTAAAACGTGCATGAGAAAGAATTTTTAAATATGTGAAGTCTTTTGAAATTGCAGTATGGTACAGCACAAGTAATGTTTTAAATAGTTTTGACTTATACATACAAGTTTGCTTATCCATTGTCTTCTGATGGATACAGTGTCATTGTTCCTGGGCTCTAGGGAAGTATTCACCCATCTGAGGCCTTTGAGTCTATAATATTTGTAACTTCACTTTAACATTGACTTATTTTTCCCCATAAGGAAAATATGCAATCAAAAATTCCAGTTGTGAACTCTAGAAATGCATCTTCCCAAATGTTTTCCACTGCATGACCAGTTCTTCAAACTGCTGAATTGGGAGGTGAGAGTTGGGAAGTCAGAACTGGACAGAGGCTAAAAACTTCTGTTCCTGTAGATAAGATGTGAGGTAGGGGAGGTTGTAGGGATGACTACCATTTCTAAACTGTTACACAGTCCATGGAGAGTGAGCTCTCTGCATCTTCCAGATTCCTTTAGATATTCAGATTTGTAAAGAAAAGTTTTCACATGATGATAAGGACAGAGGCAAGACAGTCTTTGATACTTGAGCTGACATGAATTATTTTCCAGTGTGATGTTTATGTGCAGGGAACCATGTTATTACTTTTCCAGCCTGAGTGTAAGTAGAATCATGGTGTCATGCTTTGCAAGGGAGAGAAGAGTTTTATGACTGTGTTTCTTATAGCCATCATGACGACTTTTTTAAATGGCTACCTACCAGCTCTGGGGAAGAAAGACTGCAAAGGTAGCTACATTTCACTGCATATTTTGGGGTCCTGTTTCCTCCTTTGATCTTGAGTTTGCTCATCTGCCCTTACTGCAGCCACATACAGACACTTGGACAACCCAAGCATCTGTGTGCAGTGGATGGCCTTGAAAATACCTGCCATCCTGGAAACTGCCTGGATGTGTGGTGTTTCACATAGACCCTGCATTCCATTGTCTCCTTGCCTAGACTTTTGCTGCCCAGAGAAGTAGTTGTAACTCTTTTTGCTGGTCCCTTAATGAATTAACCACTGCAAGTTCTCTCTGGGCTTGCTTTCTGACATAGAACTCAAATATGTTCTCTCTAATTAGTGACAAAAGCATATGTATTATTGATTTTGTTGATCTGCTTTACCTGCTCTGGGGTTTATAGCCTTGGGCAAGGTAGACTTGTGGACAGATTAAAAGGTTTGTCCTTAATGTTTGAAAAACTTCCCAACTCTTTTGAGCAGGCCTGCCACTTTTGAGAATGTTGATAATGAACCTTTTTTTTTTCTTTTTTCTTTTTTTGTATTTTAGTACTGGATGTACATGGTGTACAGGGTCTATAGGATCTCACTATGTAGATCAGACTCATAGTGAGTCTCCTGTGCTCTGCCTCCCAAGAACTGGGATTACAGGAGCACAACACCATAACCAGTCTTAGTTGCTATCTCAGTGAGTCCCAGGGGCTGGCGTGGTACACCAGGGATTGAACCCCAGCCCCTGGGCTCTGCCTAAGCAGGCACTTTGGTTTACTGAGCTATTTGGCTGGCCTGATAAAGAACCAAATGTTAATGTCAAAATAATTGTAGGAATTTTTTAGAAATATTTTTCATTTACATTATATTCATTAGCCTATTTTCTGAAACTAGATACTTTATGAAGAACAGTGACCATTAGTTTTGGGACAGAAGATCCCTCATCTTACATATAAAACGTTATGGATCAGAAAGACAAAACCCTAAGTGACTGCCCTTCAGCTGACTAAGATGGCCTCACTGGCCACTGTGTGGATGGATGGTCTTGCTGTGCTCCTGAGTTTCCTCGAGAAGTGGGGTGTTTGAGTGCCTGTGTGAGGTATGCTATGAGGCCTGGTGAGAGACAAGGCTGTGCCAGGTATCCAAAGGCTGGAGCTACGAGGAAGCAAGCCTGTCAGACAGCCTGCATGGCAGAGCAACTGAAGGCACTTTTAGGAAGGAGGTTAATCTTTTCCCATTGTGCTGCTGTTTTTAGCACAGAGACTTTTCTGTAACCTCAGATTTAAGGAGACACAGTTCCTCTTCAAAAGGAAGACTGAGCACACATGCTTGTGGTCTCTTTCTAAAGGGCCTACTTTTTAAAAGGCTGAAAGTAAGCTACTTCTGGAAAGAACTGGTGACATTAGTGAGTGTGCTGCATATTGCTAGGAGATAAGAAGAAAACAAGTGTGAAAGACCTGGGAGAGAGCTAAAAACCACTGACAATACCCCAGAAAGCCAAAAACTTGGGGTCATCTGACAGCAAAGTAGAAGTGAGGTTTTTCAGTAATCAAAGCATACATTAAAATGTGCAGTAGAGGCTGGGGTGATAGCTCAGCAATCTAAACACCTGCCTGGCAAGTGCAAGGGCCTGGGTTCAATTCCCATTACTACAGTTTGGTATGGCTGTGCTGGCCCTGGTATTGGGCATGGTGGCACACATCTATAATCCCAGCACTGGGGAAGGTGAGGCAGGAAGCTCACTGTGAGTCCATGCTGCATAGTGAGACCTGTATCAAATTAAAAAAAAAAAGTGCAGTAAGAAAAGTAAGATGACTGGGCTCTTGTAACCTCACTGGGGAGGACATGTATCTTGGTAAAGGTTACAGATATATACAAAATTTGGGATCATGGATGACAAAAGATATTTCCTTTGTAAAGCCAGAGAATATCTGCCAGATAGAGGAGAGCCACCCAAGGGAGGGCCTGTGTAGGAAGCCTGGACCTGGGAGGAAAGCTCCTCCTTTGTGACAGTGTCACAGAGAATTAAAGCAGATTCAGATCAACCATGGTCAGATGTGTGTGGTCATTGTCTGTGGATCCGTGGCCCTGCAGTCCAGTTTGACCTCAGGTGGAAAAGAGGGATGATGGAAGCTGAGGTGCCTGTGCAAAAGCACTTCTGTCAGTCACACTAACTGATGGGGATGTTCATGCAGACAGGTGTAATTGAAAACCTAATGAGGCATGTTAGCAATGGCACCACAGGAAGGATGTAGTTGAGCTAACTACATAAGCAGAATTTTGTAAAAGTTCATTCATGAAATATAAGTAACAATAATTCTTATTATTCTTGAGAAAGATCTAGAGAAGGTATCTTACTGATAATGAAAACATTCCAATCTCAGTGGCCTGTTGAGAGAATGAATGAACCTGGTTGAAGACCTGGAAAATACCCAGGATTTTCTTGCAGCCGTACAGCTAAACAACAACAAAAATTGCACAGTGCTCAGCTACTCTGTGTTTAGGCATGTTCTTGATGTGGGGGTGCAGGAGTTAGCACAGGAGGCACAAAGCTTTGTCTTCTGTCATGGGCACTCTAGTAAGGATCACACATAAGTACAACATAATGTGTGACAAATGGCAGTAAATGTTGTGGAGCAAAATGGAGTGTAGGAGAAAGGTGTAGGATGTACCATGAGAGGGATAGGGTGAGTGGTATGGCTTTCTGAACTTATGTGGAGATCATATATTGGGCTTGATGGAGAACTTGGGCTTCCAGAATTTTTCATGACTATGTAAGGTCTAGATGGTGATCTACTAAAAGGCTCAGATCATGGCTAAAAGATAAAGGATAGGAAGCAAAGAAGAGGAATGCACCCAGGACTATGCACCATCAAATGCCCTCTACTCTCCTGCATGTGGGGATGTGGAGGTTGAGAAATGCTCCTTTTATGAAATTCCCACCACATGGAGCTGTTGCTATTCTTAAAAACAGATGATAAGCATGATTTTTGACAAGAAATTCAGCTTTTTTAGTATGATGAAACTTGTAACATTTTAAATTTATAGATCAAAAAGAAAACCAAAGCATTATTTTAACTTGTAACAGCAGGTAATCCCCAAAAATACTATAGCCAAAAATTAATATTGATTGATTTGGGGGTGCAACTCTTAGGGAAGATTTGAAAAAGCATCTTGTTCATTTTCATACCAGTTTTTTAGCTTGTACATTCATGATATAACCATAACTTCACTTTGGTAATCTAAAAATCCTACTTTAGTAAGTGATTGCTTACACAATGTATGATGTGAAGGGGAAGTTAGAGGGTTGTTTCTCTTCCTTTTTGGCATTTGTGTTAGCCTTGTGCTACTGTAACAAGTACTGAGGTAGTTACCTTAGTAAGAAAGGAGACATGTTAGGGTTTCTACCTAGAGAGGTTTGGCCCATGGTCTGTCTGCCCTGGGTTTTGGGTCTTTGATGAGCAATGAAGCATGGTATAGGCCTGTGGTGAGTCCAGACTAAGCAGTCTTGCTTGAGGAGTATGCATTGGAAAGAACTAGACAGTTGTTTCTGTTCAGCTTTCCTCTGGGCCCTGGGTCTTGTGTCACATTTCCACAGCCTTCTGGTGATAGTGCCACCCTGGGTACCAAGCCCTTAACACATGGACCTCTGGGGGACACTTTAGATCCAAGTTATAGCAGTGCTCCACTTGGAGAAGTTTCAAGAGCTTTTGGTCTAAATAACAATGAGGACTTGAAATAACTTATGCCTGTGATGGCATTTGGTAATCTTATCTGTTTACTTGTACTTGTCAAACTTGTACTAAGATTATATGAGGTCAGTGAAGGAAAATAAAGTACCTGATTATAAGCACAGCAAATGCTGTTTGTTTATGCCATACACTGATAACTCTTATATTATTAATCTCTTAAATTAAGAATATCCTGATTATAACAAAATAAATTTAGCCTTCTTTAGTTTTCTAATGAAGTTAAAATAAGGGAAATAATAGGAGGACTCAATCATGTAAAATCTGTATTTTTTAAGTATGTTTACAAATGGCATGTTTGTTTTAATCTTTGATGAAATCCAGTTTATAACATTTTCCTTTATAATTTGCATATTCTCTGGATATGGGTACATGTGTCTTTTCTTTATAAATTTAGTCATTAGAACCAAAAGCTGTGTAACTTTTGGCTTTTAAAGGATTAGATGTTTCAGATGTCTTTCTGAAGTACTGGCTTTTATAATATCCAGTAAGTCTGTTGTTTTGTGTTTTTATACCATGTACAATGACCTGTCTAGCATGGTGATAATATGTCCCTCTATGAAAGCAGTGATTTGCAGTTGAAATCACTTGCTAGATCAGTAAGCTTTGTTCAGGGATAGGTTAACTCATTTATTGTTCCCATCCGTTGATAAACACACATAGCTAGCACTTCTGCAACTCCATCTCAACTCATAAATATGAGCTCTTTTTTATATCCTTTTTAATACTTTGAACAATCTGGATGATCATTAGATGCACTGCACACTTATGGAAGCAGCAAGAACATTAGACCTTAGGGCTGGCAAGATAGCTCAGCGGTCTAGAGCGCCTCCCAGGGACCGCGGTTCGAGCCCCAGCACCACATGCCATGCCAGCCCCTCCCCACAGGGCCGGCTGAGCTTACACCCCACCCCCGCGAAAAAAGAATCCGTGATGTGTAGCGAGACACTGTAATAAATAAAGGAATTTAAAAAAAAAAAAAAGAACATTAGACCTTCATACACAAAAGTTTGTTGCTTATAAAACATATGGCAAAAGAAAGCTTAAAAAAAATAAAAAGACCGAAGGCAGCAAGCTTGCTAATTTTCTTTTTTTCTACATTAGGAAAAAATCGTTATAACTAATGTTCTTTTTATTCCCTTTAAAAACATATACATAGGCACAATTTTCTTCCAAGGCTGGAAGGGGTGTCTTTTTCTTTTTTCGGGAGGTGTTATAAAACAAGGGCAGAAACCCACAAAATATACATTTTTTCAGAAAAGAAAATGAGCTCTTAGAAATATTTCCAGGGTATTAAAGTTAAAGATGTAAATGATCTATTAGAAGTTTATACTGATTTTCCTGAAATAGCACCAAATGCATCAACGAGGCATTGAGTAATTTGAGTCCTTTCTGTTTCTTTTATATGTGAATAGTCTTGACGATAAAACCATACATTTGCTTAAAAATGTTTTTTACTCAGCAACACTTGCTGCAAAGAATGATTCTTGCCTTTTCCTTATTTCAGTAAGAAAGGAGATGGTTTTTTTGTCCTGGGAATGGGAGATAGGAGTTTGAACCCTACATTTCAAAGTATGTACAATACAATTATTCGTGTATTGTCGTTTGCTGCTCATTTAAGGAAGTAGGATTCATATTAGTAAAAGGCTAAGAAAAGCAGAATTTAAGTTCTAAAGCTGCAGTTCTGAAATATGCAGTATTTCTTTATCAGTAATAAGATAACTTTGGAAGCATGAAAGGAATGTGCTATTTTAGAATTCGATCATAAGGCTGTAATTTCTAGCTCAGCTACGTATTTGTTTGGTGATTTCATTAATTGTCTTCATTTTTCTGAATGTTCAGTTTCATCATTTGTAAAGAGAAAGTATGCCTAAATTTATCACATTTGACAATGTAAGTGAAAATGCTTTAAAATTAAGATGATAGATATCCATTGTTATTACTATTAAGCTTTATAAAATTCTGTTATCGGAAGTAGGGATAGATACTGTTGTTATTTATTTTGTTTTGTACTAGGGATCAAACTCAGGATCTTCCACTTGCCAGGTAGGCATTATGCCCCTGAGCTATCTTCCCAGCCCTTGCTAGCTTCTTTTGGTGGTGAGAAAACAGGGTGAGAATTTAAGGGGAGGGTTGTAAACTCAAAGTCACTTACTCTAGTGGATTCTAAAGAAGAAATGGAGTCTACTGACCCAGACTTTCCCATCTTTTATGTTGTATATATAACTGCATTATTTGAATTACCCTATTTTCTAAATTTCTAAGTTATAGAAAATGTGGTTCATGTGTGTATGTGTATGAGTGTGATTTTTACATATCCTTAAAGTTCCAAAGAAATTAACCTTCACAACAGGAAATTTTATCCTTTTATGTTATCTTCAAAATACTTAGATTTTTAAAAAATTAGGCAGGAGAACATTGGCTTTATCCTGTCCCACTCACTGAGGACCAGGTCCTTTTTGGGCCAGGTTGTAGGAAAGCTGTGTGCTTCGGCTGTGGGCCAGCTGCTTAGCTAGAACGTGATAATGGAGCTTCTTAGGTGACAACTTGGACTGCTTACAGTCAGTAGTGGAATTCAGAGGAGAGAAGGCAAGCCAGTAATGCAGCAACTGCAGATGGTATCTCACTTCTAAAGAAGAAAGCGATGAAGTACATGTAGATAATATCTCATTTACTTGTAAAAGACTAAACTTTTTTTTTTTTGCTTTTCTCCAATAAAAAATTCATTAATTGTAAAATTATAGGAATACTATATTTTTGTTATTTGTCAGAATTTCTAGTTGCCTACTTAATCAGCTTTCAGCAACAGATTTCTGTTTTGTTTGTGGAGGGGGGATGACTGGGCATTGAACACGGGACATTTAGACTGAGTCACAGCCTAGAGGCCTTTTTCCTTTGAGTTTTGAGGTACTATCTCATTAAATCACTGAGTTGCACTAGCTGGGCTTGAATTTGTGACCTCCTTCCTCATTGTGCTGGTGTTAGTGGTGCCAGGCTCAGATTTCCACTTATGTAAAACAGAAGAAGTCAAATGGCACATTTCACTATATGAATATGTAATTAGAATTCTAAAATTTGCTTGCTGAAAAAATTAATGCATAAATTTGTTTTTTTCCTTACAGAGGATTGAAAAAAGTGATTAGAAGTAAATAAATGATAAGGAAAAACATAAATAAGATTTGTGGGATAATCTAAAATAATGTAAACTTGGTGAACCATAACTTAAAATCACATTTTCCTTAAATATATGTATTAAAGTATGCGTATACCTATGTCACTGTAAAATTTAAAGGGGCTTCTATTTACAGAGTTGGAGGAAGCAAAGAGTACTGTCTGAAACTTTGTCTTCCTTTCACAAACTTCAGTATATTTATATATTTATATGCATCTCTTTATTTTCCAACATGTAAATAATTGGGCTAATTCCAGTGAGTGTCTGATTGAATTTAAAGATTTATTGCTTTAAACTTATATATGAAGTTTATGTTGTTTCCATTATAATTTTATGAGACTTTTGATTCATTTTATTATGTAATTTAATTTTAATTTTAATTTAAAAATTTATTAAGCATTAATTAATAAAGGACAGTGTAATACTGTCCAGATAACTCTGGCTAGTTGGCAGCATTGGATTATAGGCTGCAAAATAGTATGATAGCCTGAGATGTATGTTTATCAGTTGAGGAACAAGTGCATGAATACATTGTAGGAAAGGCAGTGTGCATATATTCATGTATGCAAATTTTGTTTACTAATTTGAGATCCTCCTTTCTCTGTGTAAATATAATGGAATATTGATATACTTTTCTCTCCATGTAAAATAATTATTTTGTGAACTATGCTTTAGTGAAACTGTCAGTTTTCCTGGTTTTAGCTCAACCTGAAAAACATTTAAAACATGCTTGCATCTCTTGATTCTGGTTGTGAGGATTTACAAATGTTATTTAAAGCAGCTTGTTAACATTGCTATATTTTATGGAAAAACACTGCATATACAGTTTATGTATCACAAGCTTTGTCAGTGGTTGCTGAATGATATAGCAGAAAAAATTGTGACCCACAGTTTCAAAGAGAAAATATCCACACAACTTCAAGATGCTTTGAATAAAATGGTTTCACTAAGTTGTTGAGCATGTTATCACACTTTGGAGGAATGCTAGTGTTTATTTTGTAGCTAAGTAAATAGTGCATTAATATACGCAACTAAAGATGCTGCAGCAAGCCATCTACAGCCTGGCTGCTGCTGAGAATAGCTAAGCTACCTCTGTGGGGCTGCCCTGGGCTGTGCAGAGAGCAGCAGAAAGTGTGTTCTGCTCTCAGATACTTCTGCTGCACCTTTATGGCATTGATTCCTTAGACCTCTTATCTGGCCATGGCTTTCTATGGTATTCGAAATAATCTGTGGTTTCATTATTTTAAGATAATTTGATGAGAAGTACAAAAATATTAAATAATTCATTATTCAATATTATACAAAATTTGTGTGGTATCCAACAGTGGAAATAATAAGTAATTCTTTTAAAGTCTGAAGACGAGAGAGGAAGTAGTGGAAAATTCTCTAAAGCACTACATATTTGAATCTTTAGGCTATTTTTCAGACTAGAAGAAGTGGCAGAGCTTTACTTGAATAAGAGACTAGGCACCGTGGAGTGAGAGTTCTAGTCACAGGAAGGGAAGGATGGGAACACAGCTCCATAGAGCACACATCTAGATGTTGTGGCTCCAGGGCACAGCAGAGTCCTGGGGGTTGAGAAAGAGAATCCATAGGTTTACTATACAAGGACTGGATGAAGGTAAGATGGGAGAAAACATAGTAGACAGCTAGAGAGCACCAGCAAGGGGAGACTCCTGACCTTCTGAATCCTTTGATGCTCTAATTTCAAGCAAGACAGCCACATAGTTGGTCAGAGATTCTATTATAAATCTTATACAGAGTTTTTGTTTGCTGAAAGTTTGTTTTCTTTTTGTTGTTCTTGCTATTGTTTTGAGAAGCTTTCATTCTGATTCAAAGCTAAACATAATAGTTCTGAGCAGGAATAAGTTTTAATTTGGGGACTTCAAAATCTGGGTCACTTCATTACTAGATATATAAGCTTAGATAACTTAAATTATTATTGAAACATTTTTAAAAACCAAGGTTTTGGTAATTGATAGTTTTGACATGTTTATGAAAGTAACACCATTAATTGAAATTCTGTATGTGATGATCACAACTAAACTTTCAAGTAGTACTTCTTGAGAGATATAAATAAGACATTTATGATTATATAGTGAAATCCTTAGGTAGTAAAAATGCATTATTGTATTTTCCAGGTCTGTGAATAATTAAGGATGAACAAAAGGAAATCTGGAGCTTGGGTTAATTAGGGAGGTGTGCTACAGTAATCTGTGCACACTAATTTAGAATACAGAGTGACTTGAGATTGAGCAGAGCCCCTTATGACTTCTCCCCCATTTATAAAGCACATTAAGCCAGAAGTGTAAATGAATGAGGACTCCTAAGCCTTCATGAGTTAAAGGAGCTCATTAATACTTACTTTGAAGGCAGGAGTCCTTCTAGCACTCACAGGTATGTCCTGGGCTTTCCTGGTTCCATCTGTTCTGCTCATGCTGTGTTGTTGACACATAGGTGAGTATGTACAGTGTTAGGCTGAGGTGCCACTGTAACAGAGGACCTGGATGCTGTCTTCTCTGAGTCAGTTTTGGCCTTGGGTTATCTGATTTCTGTGGAGTAGGAGGAAGGCATAAGGGCCATACTCTCCTGAATGCATCTTTGAGGGTTGAAGTGGAATGAAGACCCAATCTATCATAATTAGCAAGGGGACCAATCGTGCAAGGAGACCTAGGCACAGTGTCACCAGCAACAAGTGGGGAGATAGTGACAGCAGTGCTGGACCTCCCTGCTAAGAATAGGTGGTGAGCATTTGGCTTTGCAGGTGAACAGGTCAGAAATCATGTCCAGGTGAGGATATTCCCTGAGCAGACTTTGTGCTAAGGGCAGCCTCTTGTCAGTGCAGGGCAGTGAAGCTGTTGGAAGCCAGAGGCGCAGAGCAGCTCTAGGGGTAGAATATTTTGCTGCATAGGCCTGGAAAACAGTGGGTCTGGCAGTCAGCAGGGGTGCAGGTACTTGAAGAGCAGTCTCCCATTCTCAAGGAATTTATTTAATTCAAACAACCTCAGAAGTATTTGTGTTTGTGATGCCTAATTGTCAGCTGGAGTCCACGGATCAATAGAGACCACAGTGATCAAGGCCTTCCTACTCTGTGGACAGACCTGGAAACAGCTGAATCACAGATGTCAGCAGACAGCAGCCCCTGTGAAAACTAACTTGATGTCAGATGCATGGACAGGCAGGCCTTGAGGGCGAGAGGAAGGTGCTTAGGGTTAACCATTAGTGCAACTGTAAAAATGTTTGGGAGACGATACAAACTGGCTGAGAGGGTGGCTTTGGAAATGCAAGGCAGGTAGTGGAATGGCCTTCACCAGCAATGTGGGCCCACCTGGGCATAACTGGGATGTGGAGAAGTGTGGCCTTGGAGTTCGTCATGTGGGGTTGTCCAACAGTGCCCCTCCTGCTTATCCTCTCTGCATGCTACGGGAGACCACCTGCTGGACTGCACGGGGGTGGGGTGGGGTGGGATTACAGGTGCTGTGTGCAATTGGCTGTGGCTTTGCCTTGTGACCAGTGTGTGGAAAGACCTGAGAACCTTCTCCCTGCTCCCCCTCTGGCCAGTTAGAGGATTGGTAATGCTGCTGTTTTCAGTGTAAGACTGTTAAATGCTGAGATAAAAAAATCATTTGGATAGTCAACATATTTGGTCAGTAGCATTAAATAAAAGGAAGCTCTTTCTAAAAATCCTAAGAGGATAAAAGGCTTTTCATATTATGGTAGAGGTAGAAAATGACTTAAAACTACCTAGAAATAGAGGAGGGATTGGATATCTTTTATGTGTTGTTTGTGGGAGTTTAAAACTTGTGGTCCCTTAACGGACAGAACCTGGGACAGTAAAGTCCCTGCAAGGATTGTGGAGAGGGGTGCTAAGAGGATGCAGGATTCTTGGGGAAGACACAGGAGCTGGTATACTCTACCTCCTGTTTCCCTAAGTCTCTTTCTCTGTCTCAGTGGATATGTATTTAGGTATGTAGATAAATGGCTGCAAATCTTTTTATTTGGAAGTGAGGACAGGATAAAATATGTTCCCAGTGTTCATGTGCATCTAACATTAGATGTGCTTTCAAGGAGTTCTGATTCTGCACTTGTCTGAAGGTGAGGGTTGACCCAGCGGCACCCTATGTATGCAACTCCATGTCCACACTGCAGAGGGGCTCATGGTTTCTCTGCTAAAGCCAGATACATCCAAAGACTTTTTTTTTTTTTTTTTTTTTTTTTTTTTTTTGCAGAAAAGAGGATGCTAGCAGGAAGAATAGGGAAGGAAGAATCACAACAGGATCATCAGATACTTATGTATTTATTTATTTTATTTTAGTACAGTGTCTACAGGGTTTATAGGGTCTCACTTCCAAATTGGACTTGTACTGATCCACCTGTGTTCAGCTTCCCAAGAGCTGGGATTGCAGGCATGCACCACCATGCCCAGTCTTAATCACTGGCTCAGTGGGCCCTGGGGATGGGGCTAGCATGGGCCAGGGATTGAATCCTCGCACTGTGTCTGCCTAACCAGGTGCTTTAATCTGTTAAGCTATTTTGCCAGCCAAAGATACTTATGTATCTTTTATTAAATAAAACTCCACACTATACTTGAGAATCCAACGCTTTAAATTATTTTGGTAATACTTAAAATATACTGTGATAAGACATATTGTTTAGAGTAATAAAAATAAATGTTAAATATAAGTGCTTTTAAGTTGTCCTTTTATGGGGCTGGGGAGATGGCTCAGTAGAATAAGAGCTTCCCTGGCAAGCTCAAAGGTCTGAGTTCAATCCCTAGTTCCGCCCAAAAAAAAAAAAAAAAATTGTCCTGTAATAATTACTCTCAAATTCAACATCTTTTCCCTGTAGATGCAAAATGAAGAGTCATTGAAATTGTGTATTTTTATACTACATGGTGTATATATCAATTTCCCTAATACATACCATTCTCATAGACACCATCAAATATGTACATTATTTGCTTATAGTCTTCAAAGTTTATTCATAACATTTCTAAAGAAACTATTTTCTATTAAATCATGCTATTTATGATAATTGAGAGTATATCATTTTTTTAATTTTAATTTTTGCATAGAATATTTCCTACCTAGCAGAGCTCACGATTTCTGTTTTTACACATTTGAGCATGTTGGCTTGGCATGGGAACTCACACTGCTAATTTAAGAAGTTAGCAGTGTTTTCCTAGTCTGACATGCCCATTCTGGGTTGTTTAACTAGAAGTTGTTTGTGTGTCATCGGTAGAGAAAACATATATCATAACTGATTAATGGAGTCTAACAAATTCATTTTTAATTATATTTTGCATGTTTATTTCTGGGATTAATCAAAACATGGCAACTCACAGTGGAAGAAATGTAAATTTGTAATGTTTACTTTTACTTTGTTTTCTTAAAAATGGAATGTGCTTTGGCCTCTGAGGTTTATCACTTATATTTTCATATAACTAAAGTTTTGATATTTTAATACAGGTCAATAAAAGTATGTTCTGTGTTTTATGACTTGAATAATGAGGGATAGTCTGAACAGTAGCAGGCATGTTTTGCAAAAACTTGTGTTTTCCTACTTTGCTTTCTTAGTAACCTTGATTCTACCTTTCTTGTAGGTGAAGGAGTGGCTCTGTTTAAACTGTCAGATGCGAAGAGCTCTAGGGGGGGAGCTAGCTCCTATGCCATCGTCACCCCAGCCCAAACCCAAGACCACCTCTGTGACGCCCACAACAGCTGTGAGCAAACCCACCCCACAGGCTCCACAGGCCTCCCCAAAGAAGGATCTCTCAGTCAAGCAGCAGGATGCTGCCATGGCCCCTGAGTCCAGGAAGCCCCCGCCACTTGTAAAGCAGCTGACCCTGCATGGTCCTCCACCCTCCCCAGCCAAGCAGCCTCCTGTGGCAGAGCCTTCCTCCAAGCCAGGACCCCCACCTGAGCAGGCCAAGTCCCCTACCACTGATCACAAACCAAAGCAGCCCCTGATAGGAAGGCCCACTGCAGAGGCCGAGTCTGCTGCACTGGAAGCAGGCAAGCCTGACCTCTCTGGCTCCCAGGTCCAAGCAGGGGCTCCAGAGAAGACAACTCCTCTAATTAAGATGGACTCTGCCAAGCCCTCCCAAAGCTTTCCACCAACAGGGGAGAAAGTTACCCTACTGGACTCCAAAGCCATGCCTCGGCCTGCGTCGGATTCGAAGATCCTCTCACGTCCTGGGCTCAGCTCAGAGAGCAGAGATCCAAAGAGAGTTGATCCTGTTCAAAAGAAGGAGGAACCCAAGAAAGCACAAACCAAAATGAGCCCTAAACCAGATGCCAAGCCCATGCCAAAAGGGTTACCAGTGCCCCCTAACCCAAGACCTCCCACTGGCCAAACTGCAGCCCCACCACTGCAGACCCCAAAGCCTCAGGAGCAGTCTAGACGTTTCAGTCTCAGTCTAGGAAGTATCACCGACATCCCAAAATCCCAGCCCACAACTCCTCAAGACACTGTGACTGGGAAGCTTTTTGGGTTTGGGGCATCAATCTTCAGCCAGGCATCAAGTTTAATTTCTACAGCAGGCCAGCCTGGTTCTCATTCCCAAGACGGCTCAGCAGCCTCAGCTAAACAAGCTGCTCCCCCATCCCAGCCCCCTGCTTCTCAGGGGCTCCCTAAACCCACAGGACAGGCATCTGCACCTGTGAAGGTTGCCCTTGGGAAAAAGGAAACAAAAGCTGCAGCAGCTGAGAAGGCGGAGGCCAAACCTGATCCAGCTCCTGCAGGGAAAAGACCAGAAGCAGATAAGCCACCCCCTGCCAAAGACAGTAGACCTCTAGCATCTGAGCCTGAGCAGGCTGCCCAATCCCCCATGCTGGGGAAAACCTCCCAGCCCACGCCAGTCTGTCCACTCTGCAAAACTGAACTCAATGTAGGTTCTCAGGGTCCTTCTAACTTCAGCACTTGCACAGAATGCAAGAGTCAGGTGTGCAATCTTTGTGGATTTAACCCTACACCCCACTTGGCTGAGGTAAGCAACACACTTATTGATGTTATTATGTTATTCATTGTAAGGTATTTGGGGGCCATATTTTTAAGCAAAATACATTTCTGGAAAAGCAAAGATCAATATGAATCTCTTAGAAGTTGTAATTATTTATTTCATGCTTATTTTCTTACTAAGAGTTTATGTTATATTACCTCTCTGGGTTAATCCACTACAAGCAAGAAAGTGGAATAAACTGATGAAATAAAAGTAACAGGGATTTAAAGACCCATCACTTGGGAGAAGTACTTGGTTTGAATGTGGAACTTCAAATAAAAGTTGTATATTCTGTGCCCTTTTTCTCTAATATATTAGTTCTGATAGTCTCTAATATATTTTTAAAAAGAAATTAGCTGGTTGCAGATCCATAACCATATGAAATCTGTTATATGCAACCATTAAAAACTTCATATAAATTAGTGGTCCATTTGCCTAGGAGAAAATAGTGCTTCAAGTATGTTATGTGTGGGTCTTTATAGTTCTCTTTGAAGTATTATCTGGCATCAGTAGAACACTTTAGTAAAATCTGTGGAGTGGGGAAACATACATGTATTTCTGTGATTAATGTGCAGATATGTTGCATGGAACGGCAAGAGTGCTTTCCTCACAGTGTAGAAGACCAAAAAGCAGATGATGAACCTCTGCCTAATACTATAGTTCTATAAGAAGGAGTCTATAAGCATTGACATATTACTAGACATTCTAGATGTTGGGAAATTTGGCATCTAAATGACCACTGCTGTTTTATATAAGTAACAACAGTGTTTTCATAGGCATTCTGTGTATTAATTTAAGATGATGGTTTATTCCTTTTAGACTGATTAAAAATATTTAAGAACTGTTTCACCCCACTGTTCGTGATTTTATAATTCATTGATATGGGAAAGTTGAGTAGGCTATAGTATTACAAAAAGGTGGTTATTTTTTGTAATGGTTGAGTATTAACTATTTTTAAAGAGCAAACCATACATAATTTTTATTTTTTACTTAGAAACACCTTAGGTTGTTTTCACCTAGTTAATACCACATGAAAGTGATGTCACTACAGGCGTAAGCAGATTTTTCTCTAAGATCCACTTTAAAGGTTGATAAATTTGATGTCTCTCAGTTCTGCATGAGTTGTAACAACTATTATTATTACTAGCAGTGTTTTGGGTTCAATATAAAAACGAAACAAAAAATTTAACTTTCTTTCATATTTTTCAAACACTAAGTTTTTTGTTATTCATTCATGATGAGAAAAATTTTGTTGTTTTCCTGACATGATTACATTATTTTAAATACTTAATAGACTTAAGGAGCCTTATGATAGCAACACAATACAGTTATGTAGTTCTGAAACAAAGTGTGCCAGCAAAAACAGAACTTTAATTTGTAAATTTTTTGAAAATTAAAGTAAAAATGGAGTGTAGAGCCAGGGGGGCTATAATTTATAACTGACAAATTATGCATGTACATGTATATGTGTGCGTATATATGTGTCTGATTTGACCATTGAAGTTACTAGAGCTGGCCAGTATTTGTAAGAATAAGAGTCCCCTGGGTAGAGAGAGACAGTAGGTCTTTCAGGGGAATCTACTTTTTTTTTTGTGTGTGTGTGTGTGTTGGAGCAAGTACTTTGTGAAGGAGATTTCTTAAGGCAGAGAATAGTGACAGTGTGTGGAATAGAACTAACCCAATGTTCAGACAGTTTAACTAGTGTGACAAAAGTAACAAGTGTCTTCTGCTCAGCTCAGCTGTGTCATTTTCCATGACTGTTAAGGTCTGACCTCAGGCTTCAAGGAAGTGGGAAAGTTCATGAAGTTAGTCTATGCTCAAATGGCTTTTATGGTGATTACCACATTTGAGGAATGTCAGAGGGATTAGTTGTAAAGAATGGCACAAAGTGTTTCTGTGTGAACATGCAGTCATCTTCTTCAGGTGTAAAATGCATTCCTGTGCAGAGGTGCTAATATGGACATGGATATATAGCTAACAGATTCTAGAGGCCATTCATAGGCTTGTGGAATGATGGATGTCAGTGTTCCTATGAATGCCTCCTTCCTCATTTCTTGCAGTCGGGAGCTAGGAAAGCATTTCCTCTTCAACTTGTCTTCCTCCTGATTTCTCACTGTGCTTGTGATAGAGCTCTTGTGACCAGTGTTTTCCGCTAATGACTGCTGTACTTCATATGTGACCTTTCTGCCTAAAGTGCAAAGAGATGGTGTTCCTGCAGAAAGGACCTGGGGTTTCCATTTGTTCTCTAACCTAGCATATCTAATTCCACCCTATGCTTTGCCTCTCTTCCTCCTCAGGGGCAGGGTGTCCTTCCATTTCTGGTTGTCAGGGGTTGAACAGTTAGCATTGGTTCCCTCCTACTCATCATTCCCATCCTGCCTGTCCCTAGGATTGTTTCCTGGTCCTTGGGTACCATGCCACACCTCTCTGAGCAGTGCCTGGGCTCCAGCAGGCCTTAGGTACAGTCATCCTTCTGCCTAAGCCTTAGTGTTGAATTGCTTGATGGCCATTTTGGAGAAATGGTATAGTTGGCTCTGAGCCAGGGATGGATCTTCTAGGCTTCGATTTCTCCTGACTTGGGAAGTACCTGTCTTAGAAGGAGTTTTAGAGGTTGCAGCAGGGCTTTCTAAGGAGCTGGGCTTATGGAATCTGGATATAAACTGAGAAAAACAGGCTGAGTTGACAGTGGATATACCAAGTGAATTTTGATCATTCTGGTGTAGTTCAAATGCAACAGGAGCCAGAATGCTCATGGTGAATATTTATTTTGTTGTTTTTGCCACCTGTTTTCTAAAAGTACTTCTATTATGAAAAGATACAAAATGAAATAATACCTTATGTTTTACTGAGTTCCAGAGTCAACTTTGTTTCTGTAGTGAGATTACACATGACCTACATGATACAGAAATAGAATGCATTTGTCACTAGGAAACAAATAGCCCTTTGGGCTGATTAAAACCAAGTAGTATGGCTGAGCTCTCTTTATCTAGAGTGGCTTCTGCCGTGTGCACCCAGGACTCTCAGATGTTCTACTGGGATGAGCTTCATTGCCTCGCTTGGAAAATGCATGTCTTCCCTTTATGTAATGAGCATCATTTATACTTTAAAAAGCTAAAATGTATGTGATAACACATCTATACACACACACAGAGAGAGAGAGAGAGAGAGAGAGAGAGAGAGAGAGAGAGAGAGAGAGAGAGAAAAGACTAAAAGAATTATCAAAAGTTATTCAGAAGAAAACAATTCTACCAGTACTAATAATGGACACCAAACATTATGGAGTCTCTGGTGCTCCTGCCCTCACATCTGATGACACTCCTTTTTTAATTGGCTCATGTTGTAATACAGAATAGTGATGTTTTGGGAACTTAGAATATGCATGTAGCACACCTTGATCATTTTCAGTCTCTGCTTTCCTTTCCCGCTTTTTGATTGAGAAAATTTTTACTTTTGATTTCTTTCTATCTTCTAGATAGTAATTTTCTGTTAGAAGAGTACTTAGCAAAACTGTTTTCCCATTCCATAGGTTGTCTCTACCCTATTGTATCCCTTGCTGTGTACAAACCTATTAATTTATTGGAATACCATTTGCTAATTCCTGATAAGACTTTCTTTGGACCTGGAGTTCTTTGCCTGTTCCTGTGGCTTCAGAAGTTTTCCTTGTGTTATCTTCTGCCATTCCAGAGGTTCTGTATCTAGATCTTTAATAATTTTGATTTGATTTTAGTACAAGGCGAGAGACAGGGTTCTTGTTTCAACCTTATGCACATAGATGCCTGGTTTTCCTAGCAGTGTTTATTAAAGAGGCTATCTTTTCTCCAGAGTGTGCTTTTGGCTTTTGTCAGCAGTCAGATGGCTGTGGGTACACATGTTGTTTCTGTGTCTTCTGCTTTACTGTATTGGTCTCCATGTCTGTGATAGTGGCAGAACTATTGTATTTGTTACTCTAGCTCTGTGATTTGTAATCTGGCTCTATGATGCCTCCAGCTGTGGTTTTTGGCTAAAGACTGCTCAGGTATTAGTTCTTAGAATCCAAACGTGAGGGATATCGTTATTTTCTAATCTCTTAATTTTCTCTATTCAGAGTTCTTTACTTTTTATTATAGTGGTGTTCGACTTCACTCATTAGGCTGATGCCTAGGTATTTGGTTTTATTTTAGTTTTATTATGAGTGAGGTTGTTTCTTGATTTCTCTCTGTGAGTTCATTATTGGTGCAGAGGAATGCTATTGATTTTTTTGTGTAGATTTGGTATTCTTTATTATGAATGGGGTTGTTTCTTGATTTCTCTCTATGAGTTCATTATTGGTGCAGAGGAATGCTATTGATTTTTTTGTGTTGATTTGGTATTCTGCTGATGGCATTTTTTTTTTTTTTCTTTATTTCAGGGAAGGGCTACATGGTATTCAGGGTCTCACTACTAGACTGAACTTGTAGTGATTCTCTTGTTTACAGCCTCCCAAGTGCTGGGATTACCATGCCCAGTCTCAATTGAGGTCTCAGCATGCCCCCAGGGTGGGACTGGCATGGAAGGCGTGGCAGGCCCAGGAATCGAACCCTGGGCCACTCTGCCTGCTTGCAGGTGCTTTAATCTGCTGAGCTATTTGGCCGGCTGTCATTTTTTTACTAATGTAAGAAAACATAACATGGCCTGCTGAAAAACTTGTCCATTAAATTTTGGAAGAAGTTTGATGTTTTTAAATTGAATAGCACTAAATAAATATTGAGATATGGAATATAATGAAATTATTTTATTTGTACTTAAACAGAAAAGCAATTTCCCTAATAATTCTTGTTTTCCTATCATTCTTATGTAGTCAGATTTCTGCTGTTTCTTGTACTTCTGTATCTCAGTCAACATTTTCCAATGTGATTAAACACTTTAATAATTATATAAAATAATTAAGTATTACTCAGTTGTATGGATTTTTATTTTATTATACATATTATTAGGGATTTAACTTGTCATCATTTTGTGAAGAAAAGCTGAACTTTTTTGAACGTAAATATTTGTATTTTTAACTGATTCCCAAGGAAAATTTACCTATACTTGTATTACTAAATTGAAAATAAAGGCTGGGGAGATAGCTTGACCGAATAAGTGCCTGCCTGGCAAGTGCAAGGACCTTGGGTCAATCCTCTGTACTGCATTCCATGCAGGTGGGTACACTGTGCTAGCCACTGAAACCATGTGTGGTGGCACATGGCTGCAATCCCAGCACTGGGGAGGTTGAGATAGGATCACAATGAGTCTGAACTGCATAACAAGACCCTGTATCAAAAAAAGAAAGGACCCTGAAATATCAGTTGTCTTTGCAGTGATTATAATAGTTAATATTGCCACTGCTCATATATGTGTTTCTTTCTTACCGTTATTACCTCTTCAAACCGAACAATGTTATTTAATGTAATATTTCTTAATTTAGAAGTCAAATATGATATGTTTCTGCTTTAGTTTCTAATTTTTTGCTTACTGGAGATATCTTTCTGGACATTAAATATAGCTAGATGATTCTAATTACTATCCAGACAAAACATTATGCAGACAAGGTTTGAAAAGATAAATTTATATCAATAATGTTTGTTTTTATTTTAGTTGACTAGGAGTATAAGAGAGGTATTGAACCAGGTGCTTTCTCATGTTGCTTTTTTTTCTTAGTTTGGAGCGACAGGCTTGAGAATGAAGGGTACAGCTACCCTGCTGCACAGGTGGACTTTAGAGTCTAAGTCAGCTCTCTCCTTATTGTACTATGTCAGATAATGTTGGGAAGTAGGTGACTGGTGTTACTCGGTTGTGTCAGTTGATCATTGTTAGGATTTGTATGCCGGGAATTTTGTAAAGATGCACATCAAATCCAGCTCACATTCATGGCCTAAGAATAAGGCAGCTGTGCTGAGGTTAGATTTGGCAAAGCAGGATGGACTTCTAGTCGTAGAGCATCTGGCCCAGCTTTGCTGTACAGGATTCCTTTCCAGAGGAGTCTGCTGAGGAGCCAGCGTTGGTAAGCAGGGGATCACCTGTGGTTTGGTGATAGAAGGATGTTCCTGCCCTCCTGTTGAGAGTTGGTAGCAGGAAATGTACTTGTTCAGTTACAGAACATACTGTGTTCATACCAGCACACCCAAGACTACACCATGCAGACGATGGGCATCTCAGTATTTCATTGTTAGAGTGGTAGTTAAACCTTTGCTGCTACCTGGGACTTTCCAGTCTCCTGCTGTGTTCGTAGCATAGAGTGGTGGGCATGCACATTGGAAGTGGTTTTCCACAGTGAGCCCATCAGTTCCTCTCTAGCTTACTTTGCACATGTGCTCCTGTGGCTCATCGTCATGGCCACATGTGCTGTGAGTGCCATGGCTAGCTCTAGGTAGTTGCATTGTAAGCATAAAATGCACATTGGATTTGCAAGGCTTTAGATGAGAAAATATAATATAGCTCAGTGATGATTTTGTGGACTATAAAGAATAATGTATTTGGTTTAAGTTCTTATTTGGTGACCTATATTTTTCTTACTGGTGACAGATAGCCATTAGATCTTTTGTGCAAGCCATTTCATTTAATTTCTATGTTCTGAGCTTTATCATTAGCCCACTGATCTGATCATTGTCTTTTTGGATAGTAGAAAGACTGTAAGATTTCCTTTGATTTCTTTTGAATTCATACTTGTCCAGTTCCTATTGGGAAGGATTTTCTACATTAAATATTTTTTAACCTTTTTGTAAAAAATATATTTAGTACAGAGGCTACAGGGTCTCACCTCACAGATTAGGCTCATAGTGATCCTCCTGTTTTCAGCCTCCCAAGTGCTGAGATTACAGGTGTGCATCACCACACCCAGTCTCAATAGCCCTCTGAGTGTGCCCTGGGGGGGGGGGGAACTGGTATAGGCACACTGGCAATGGAACCCTGGTAACTGTACCTGCTAAATAGGCACTTTAGTCTGCTGAGCTGTCTAGCTGGCCAGTATTATTGTTAATACTACATTTTTATCACTTAACTTTGTAATTGCCTTGTAGTTTGTTGTTAGGTAAGATACATTTCTGTTTCTCTGTTAAAGAAAAACATGAATGCTCTATTTTTTGTTGCAATTTATTGCTTATAGGGTTCTTTCTTAATATTTTGCAGGATAACTATTTTATTTTTTGCATGCTGTGCTGAGAGGATGGGTCTGAGGGTTTCTTGTCATGCAGAGATGCCTCCAAGCACCTGGACTTCTCACTGAAGTTCTTAAGGCCTGCTAACAACCCAGACGCAATAGCCATGTTGCCTGCACAGCCCTAGCTAGCTATGTTAGGGAAAAGCACTCTATACTGCCGCTTGCTCCTTGAGGTCCAGATGCTCCCTGTGTTGTTTGTAGAGCTGATGAGTCTATTAATACACTCTGTGACTGTAGGTGAAAAGTTTTGGCTTTTGGATGAGTTGCTACTAGAAGTCTCAGAGATATACAGTATTAGATGTTGGATACAGTTCAGTAGTTTCTTCCTTTTCTTGATGACTATTCATTTTACTTTTAAAACTATTAGAGTAATTTGAATTATAAAGTAATGTTCTTTTGTATTATAATTTTCAGAATATCTGAAGGTAAATGAAGGTAAACAAATCCTTGTAATTCCTCATGTACTCTGTCAGTAATCTAGTTATATTCATATATGTGTTTTCTTGCTTGCTTTTATAATTATATAAATACAGTAACATAAAAAAACCCTAAGATTTTTAAGTGTTTTATAGGCAGTATATGTTTTTCAGTGATTTAATTTGAGCAATATATCATCTTACTATATGCATTTTCATCTACTTCTTTTGCTAAGGTGTATACATTGGACATTCTAACATACATAACTCACTGACTCACTATATTCTACTAATGATGGTGATAGTTGTATAGTACCTCATGGTCCTTTCTGCATTATCCTCTTGGAGACTGACTGCTAGACTATTTGAGGCTCCTATCACTACATAAAAAGTCCTTTGACAAAACATCTATACATATGTTTTACATCATGCTTTTATGTGTTTGATAAATTCCTTGAAATGAGTATGAGCATAACTCACATAGTTTTTCATTGAAAATTATATAATATTATTAAAATTGGTAGCATTTTCAACAATGTACATCTATTACATTTATTAGAATTTCACATTTATCAACTTCATGAATCAAATATTGTGTTAGTATTTGATAAATTTTTTTGTTTTATTAATTTTTTTTATTTTTATTGAAGAATAAATAGCAATGAGACAGTTTCAAGAGAAGTTAACAGGACAGATTTGACAAATCAATACATTGCAAAATGTTTTTGTAATGTTTCAGTGTCATACAAGATGCCTACATGATATTATACCTACAGGCATTATTATAGCAGATGTCTTTAATCAGTGAATAAAGAGAGTGCAGCTATATACCTATCTTATTTCTCTACAGCTGATTTATATCACAGATTCAACAATTAATACCCTCTACCTTGTTATCTCCCCAATGTCTGTTAATAGTACTAGAAGCCAACATGATATCTTGTCCAACCATTATTAGTGCAAATCTTGCTTCTCATAGAATTATGCAGAAGCATGGCATATTTATCCTAACTGTACAGTTTATACACATGTATCATGATTCTTCCTTTGTATTCCCTCACCCCCTTTTTTTTTTGGCTAGACCTGTCAAAGATGAACACTCCAGGGTCATTAAACCAGTTTAGGTGCCTGAACTCGGTGACACAATCCAACACAGTCCAGCATTCCACAATAATAGTGAGTTATCTGAAGAAGTGGTTGACTATAGCCATTTACAGCTCAACTTCTTATTATGGCCCCACGTTATATATCTCATTTTTGTACTTTTCTGCTGGATGGTTAAGACTGAGATAGAGCAAGACCTATATACCAAAAGATGTAGCTTTTGTTTCTGATGAGGTCAGTGAAGTCTCCTCAGGGTTCATCTTATAATCCTGTACCTTACTCTGTAGATCCTTTGTCTGTGTCATCCATGTGGATGAGTCTTCATTTTTGCCTACTTTGACTGTGAATGTTATGTAAGTTTTGTCAGCATCATTAGTTTATCAGTCACTTACATTTCTACTGTTTCAGTTGCTCATGTATATCTGTGACTACTTTTTATTATTGAGAAAGTCTATATGTTTCTTACATTTTAGAGAAAATTTTTGGTCTATCTTGAAATGATTTTTTCTCATGTATTAATTATTTATATATTGGTAAAATTTTCATGTATGTATGTGGTTATTTTATTTTTATGCAACCCAGTCTTTTAATTTTTCTTCATAACCATTTATTTTCTTAAAGGCCATTTTACTTAAATAACCTTTGATTTTTGTCTTTAGCTTCTGTAGGTCTATTTTTTTTTTTTTTATTTTTCACATTGGATGTCTACCTATACATCCTTTTTATTCTGGTATGGAGTAAAAGGAAAGTTCTAATTTTATATATGTTCAAAATGTGTAATGTTTGGCTGAAAATACTTAGTATAACTCATCATTTTTACTGTGGTTTGTGATACTATATTTATCAAATTGTAAGTTTCTTCTAATTCACAATTTACTTATTTTGGCTCTTAGGTTGTACTAATTATATGCATCTAGTTTATAGTGTTAGTACCTTACTATTTCTATTGGAATATCTTTGACATTTAAACATATTAAATATCCAGATGAATATTGTGAAGGTCCAGTAAAATGATACTATATGGGTTGGGAATTGACCTTTCCCAACTAGCTACTAGTAAATTATGAAATTTCATAAATTTCAGTAGTGAACTCTGGGAGAATACCTTTTTTCCTCACAGTACAGCAGGGAGCATGTACTTTTGCATAAAACTCTACCCCATAGAGATGTCCACCACACATGTGGCAGGTAGGTTTGTGCCACAGGTGAGGGATCCTGAGTTTGTGGCATCCCCCTTTTATGTAACAAGCAGTAAGCTGGCTTGCCATGTGTCTCAGAGGGAGCCATTATCTCTGGCCTTGAGGCTACTTGTTGCAAACACAAGCTTGAGCAGTGGCCAGCAAACAGCAGCCAGGGTGTCTCTGACATGTTTGACAAACTGTGTGAACTAATTTTTGTTTTTCTGACTGATTAGTTGGTTGTACTGGGGATTGAACCTAAGGCCTTCACACCTTTCTATATACTCAGCCCTTTTTATTTTTTGAGACTGTGTCTAAGTTGCCCAAGCTGGGCTTGAACTTGTGGTCTCCTGCCTCAGCCTAGTAGCATGCTTATGTTGAAAGTGTGCACTGCAACACCTGAATCCTTTTTCAAATAATGTTCATTATAAAGATTTAGTGTAGAAACAGATCAACAGCACAATATGCTGGTATGGGCCTGCCTCAGCCATTCCACTGGGATTTGAAAGATGGTTATTCAGCAAACTCTTATTCTGAGCCTGCCTCTGAACCAGTCCATGAAATTCATATGAAGGACTACTTCCCAGATCTCTTACTTTAAAGATGGAGAAAGGCAAACTTACAGAAATGAAATGATATGTTTACAGTTGAGGCAAAACTGGGTTGTTGCAGTGATAAATAAAAATGCCATTGTTTCCTGTATTTCCATTTAAGAGTTCTTTCCTCTGTTGAAAATATGTAACAAAAGACACAATAGGAAAACTTATACAGCAATAATCTTACAGTCAAACAAGCACTGCTGTGGCAGAAAATGAATGTTCTATAATCTAATATATGTTAACATTTTGCCCCTTTGTTTGTGGTTTATATAATTCCATATTCCAGTAAAGGTTAATATGATTTGCAAATGTCTACACAACCAGATTTGTGGGCATAGTTATGAAATTACTATTTCATAAAGTTTTAGAAATGTACCTGATCAGGTGGAAAAGTAATATTCTAGTCTAAGCATGAGGGTCTGTTTAATTGATAATGCAAATTGTAATAGTTTCATACTAATTACTGTAAGAGAAAAAAGGGAACACTAGATATCCATATAAGTAATTGAAGCATGTATTTTGCATCAATATTTATTAATATTGGGAAATTTATTTATATTTGTATGTATATATATATATATATATATCTATAGGTGTGAGCATGAATATAGGAATGTTTTACATGTAGAATTAAACATTTTTCTAGAATAAATTAGGACTCAAAATACTACACAATACATAGTGACCAGTTTTTGTTATTTTTGGACATGATACTCATGGTTGTGTGTATTAACATACTCAACCCTGAATCTCATTTGCTTTGTGGGTATAGTGATTGGGGAAATGAAAGAGGCAGGAGGAATCAAAACATGACATGTTGGCATGAAGCACAGCACTACATGTCATCTCAGATCTGCATGTTGGATCCTTAAAGTGGGAGTTAATTTATGTGGTTCTCTGTTGTATTTTTAAAATACTAGAAGAAAACATATTAATGGATATGTTTGAGAAGATGTTGAGAAGACATGCCATTTTATTTTATCAATTGGGAGACCCACATCAAAAAAGAATTGAAACACTTACTTAAGTTATTTAAAGCATTTTGAGGTTTAAAGAATAATATAATAAGATTTTAACCATTATAAAATTCACAAAACAATTATGGTCTTGAAGTTTACCTTTTAAATCCTAGAATTAAATTTCTATTCACTTGGATTAACTGTTTCCTGGGTAAGAATAGCAGTGCTCTATTTCCACCTAATTTAACTTTACCATCTTACGATTTTGGAAGTAGAATTATTTTTTTCACCATGCCACAAAATGCCACTTCTGTCCTTATTTTAGAGTGGTTCATAAGCAGCCACTTTTGTATTGCTAAAAGAGAACTACTCTACCTTAATCACATTTCAAAGGATAGCTAATTGGAACACTCAGAAAGCAGTACATTCTTTGGGGCAGAATATCTGCAAGAATGTTTGTTAGTTGTTCTGGACATTTACTCAACCTTCATGAGCTCTTGGGACTTGTGACATCTAATATGTATCACTTATTTTTTATTCCGTCCTTGTGACATCTAATGTATGTCACTTTTTAATTTTATTCTTATGAAATCTTATATATGTTATGTATTTTCTATTCCATTCTTATTTAGTTCATCAACATTGTACAATAAAGGAGTACTAGAAAGATAGCATTCTTCACTTAAATAAATCTTGTTGATTCAAAAGTAATTATATAGGTACTGCCTATAGTGACTTTAGATCAGTGATGGTGAACCTTTTAGAGACCGGTGCCGAAACTGCAATCCAAAACCCACTTATTTACCTTCAAGTGCCAACACTGCAATTAAATCTGAATACTAAGTTTAGTATAGAAAAGAAACAACTATTATTAATGTTTGACTGCATGTTGACATGATAGGTTGTGAGGCAACAGAGAGGGCTCTCTGTCCTGATGTGGCAGTTGGGCCATAGATTTGCCACCATTGGCAAATGTGAGTCAAGAAATCATACTCAACCACCTTCTGTTCATCTCAGCAGAGCTAACAGCACAATGCCACTTTACAGGGCCACCTGTAGTGGTCCCAGTATCTTCTCTAGTGTGAGCTGCTCTGACAGTGTTCTACTGTCTTATTAAAATATTAAATATGCTGATCATGCCAGGACAGCATGCCATGATGGATCAGGGCTCATATCTTTGAATGAGAGCTGTCTTCAGATTCTAGCTCTATTGCTTATTGACTGGTTATGTGATTTTTGAGGGAGTTACTGCTCCTTGAAGTTTCATCTCTGAAAAGTAGTCTTATGGGGACAGTGGATTTTCCAGTCCTTTCTGATGCTTCATATAATCTTAAATAATGCTCAGCACATCATGAGCCTAGACAAACATTTCTAAACGAATGACAGCATATCTAGTCTTGGCTGTAGAGTGTAGTTGTGAGGACAAGAAGAGATAATCTACTTACTCTTTTTAGATAATCTACTTACTCTTACTGGCAGCATAGACTCAAGAAACAGAACTTTAAATATTAAATGCATCACTTTTGTGTTCCTTGAATTTTTTTCCTTTTCCTCCAGAATCCTAAGTAGCATTGTCCAGGGAAGGTTCCACAGAACAATCTGAAGATACTTCTTGTGCCTCTGCTCTAGATCCTTTCCTGCATATCCTTTTCCTTTGTTGTCTGAGAGGCATTGGAGCCCTCCACACATCCTAAGGTTCAGACTTTGTTCTTCTTCCTGCTGGGACATCAGCTTTGTCACTCCTTTTGCTGAGGATTCCTCTTATCCATTATCTCTTCCTTTTCTCATCATGAGCTCTTGGTGCTTTTATCAACTTTGCTATTGGAGTAGACACCTTACAATTTATTTGAGGTTAGTCAGGTTCTCAAAATTCACCTTCTATATAGTGTAGTTTCCCTATTTACCACATTCTATGGAACCCCTTACTTTTTTCTTGTAGGACTATGCTCATTGTCACAAGAAAAGTGTACACTTTGAGCACTTCCAGATCCTCATGTCTCTGCACCTGCTTCCAGTATTCTCCACAGTACCTCGCCTTTATCTCCTCTCCACTCATCTAGTCACCTAGCATATTGATTTCCTTGTCCCCCACTGCACTTCCCCTGACTAGCCAGAGCTCTTCTGCAGTGCCATAATTCTGCTCGGTTGTGTGAGTTCATAAAAGCATGGACCCCAGAACATAGGAATTAGACTCTGTACCACCAAAGTGTCTGCAAATAGAAGTGTCTGAATAGAATTGAACCTGCTTGTTTAGTGAAGGAAAAATGGCCTTTGTGTCAAAGGAACTGAGAAGAAAATTCACATTATCATTTCTAGCATTGTAGCCATGACATCTTAGACTTTGTTATCCATGTCTATATTGGCTGCCAGAACTTTTAAAGCCCTTGGGAGAAGTCTTAAATATTACTATGCACCTTTTTGCTTATGTTCATTAAGGCAGGGAAAGATGAGAAAGAGGCTGTTTTTTAAATTATTTCTAAGATTTCTATTTTTAAAAAATGTATGTATTTCATACAGGGTCTCACTACACAGCTCAGACTCATAGAGTTCCTCCTGTTTTCAGCTTCCCCAGTGCTGGGATTACAGGTGTTCATCACCATGCCCAGATTCCATTCTTTTGTTTTACATAGGAAAAATAGGAAGTTTATGTTTTTAAAATTATTTAGATTTTTGTCAATAAGTGTTCTACCTTGCCCATCATATCTAATGCTATCCTCACTGTAATAAAATGAAGTTTTGTTACACGGATTTTTTTCTGTAGTACTTATTATCTCTTAATACAATAGTTAATTTATTTACTATACCAGATACTATTCCAGGTGATTAACTGTAATGCTAACAAAATACAGTAGTGCTAGCAAAATCTTCATAGAATTAAATTATTAATCCTATATGATTATTATAGTAGTGCTAGTAAAATCTTTCTGGAATTAAATTATTAATCCTATATAATTATTATAGGTCTAGTAGCTAAATAAGAAAAAACAAATAGTGTTAAACTTTATGTTGGGTTAACTACAAACATTTTAAAAAATCTTTCCTGTGTTGGATTGTGTTGCCGAGTTCAAGCACATAAGTTAGTTGAATGACAATGGAGTGCCCATCACTGACAGGTTAGACAAAGGAAGGGGTATAGAAAGGAAGAATCATGATGTGTGTGTATAGATAGTACAGTTGGGATAGATAACGCTGTGCTTCTACATAATTCTATGAGAGGCAAGATTTGTACTAATGGTGGTTGGACAGGATATTATGTCAGCTTCTAGTGCTATGGACAACCACTAGGAAAATATCAAGGTAGAAAGTATTAATTATTGAATCTTTGATGTAATTCAGGTATAAAAAATAAGATACACAAAGAGCTATATTCTTATTTACTGATAAGAGACATATGGTATAATAATGTCTGTAAGTATAATATCATGTATGCACCTTCTATGATACCAAAACATTATGAAAACAGTTTGCAATGTATTAATTTATCAAATCCATCTTGTCAAGGTATCTTAAAAGTATCTCATTGATATTTGTACTTTAATAAAACAAAAATAAAAAATAAAAAAAAAATCTTTCCTACTTGACTCCCTCCTAGTATGCCTCATTCCCAGAGTTGAAGAGAAAAAAAATACATGCAACATGTATTCAAAAGTTTTTCTCCATAAAAATCCCCCAGAAAACAGGGCCTCAAGGGAGTGTCTTCCATTAAAACTGAGTGAAAATAGAACTTCAAGGAGAAGAAACAGTTATTCTGGGGACCCACTAAATGCAGCAGAGCAGACAGGGAGAAGCATCCTTGCGGCACCTGATTATCCCCAGATCAGCTCTGTGACCTCTGAGATTCTTTGGCAGTATAAATTCCCTGACCTCTTAGAGCAAGGACTGTTGTGTGAACTGGAAAACAAAAAATTATAATAAATTTTAAAAACTTCTCATGATATTTGATATAGCAAAAGAAAATTTAGTTTTGTTAGCTACAGCTGTTGGGTCTAATGGGCCTTCAACAGTGACTGTGAACCTTTTAGAGCTTTCAGTGATAACAAATAGCCTGCTGTGGTGTGCATGCCTTAGGTTCACTGCACGATGTGCTGGTAACAAGGTATCCTTTAAACAGAGAAGATAAAAATGATTCTTCTGATGGGCAGGGTGGAGCAGGCATGTAATCCCAGGATTTGAGAAGCTGAAGAAGGAGGATTACTGTGAGTTTGAAACCTGGGCTACAAAGTGAGTACAAGGCCAGCTTAAATTTCATAGTGAAACTCTGTCTCTAAAAGACAAAAACAAGAACAAAAACAAACAAACTATCTAACAGTAGTTGAGGCACTTGATGAAGTGAGCTTTGATGTTCTACAGCAAGTGGGGCATTTACTGCAAGCCTACAAGAACATTTGAGGGTGAGTACAGAGTGTGGTGACAGTGATGGGCCTTGACTTTGGTGAAAGCACAGGCATTGCTGTGTGCGTCATTGTGTGATATCCACAGACAGCGCCTCTACTTTTTCTCATTTGATGAGAGATTTTTCTATGAGTATATCATATTAAGATGAATGCTTTTTTACATATAAGGAGAACAAAATATCTAAGATTTAGAAAAGTTACTGGGAGAAATTTTATCATGGATGTGCTTAAAATGAATATCCTTGGAAAGCCTTAGGAAGCTGCTGACGAACAGCAGCAAGTGTACAGGAACAGAGATGTGCTGATACAGCATATAGCAGACTGACTAAGGTCACATCTGGTATTTACTTCTGATATTTAAATGAGTAGTTTATATTATTTATAATAATTTTATTGAGAAACAAATGACAATGAGACAGTTTCCAAACAGTTAAAATAATTAATACATTGCATATTGTCTTTGTAGTAATTATTCATAGTACAAGATGCAGACATGATATCTTGTCTAAACACTATTAGTTCAAAACTTTCTTCTCACTGAACTAAGAGAAAGTAGCTGTATATCTATGCTATTTTGTATTCACATATATTCATGTATATTTTTCTCTACAAAATGGCCCTTTGTTTATATCCTCCTTTTTTGTTTACTTTTGTCAGAGATGGGTATTCCATTGCTATTCATATATTGTAGGTGCATGAATTCAGCAAAGTAATTTGATATAGTCCAGTAGTCTATAATAGTAGTGGGTCATATTTTTTATTTCTTAATTTTTGGATGAAGATTTTTCATTATTTCTATCATCAATTTTTACTAAATGATAGCCAGTATCCAAAATCATTATAATGATTTCTTCTAGTTCTTAAAAATGTGAGCAGACATTTCTTGATTAAAATATTACTTCCAGTGAAATGTTAATAAGTTTTTAACAAAGATGTCATTTAAAGTTCACAAAATAGGAAGTAATATCATTCATATTTTAAAAATTATTTTATCTCTAAAATTTTAATCTTATTCTAAATATAGAAGCCATTTAAGAATAACTATTGTGAACTTATGTTATGAAGAACTGGTTGTTGTCCAAAGTGGTACTAGTTTTATATCGCTGTGTAATGGGTTGTCACAAAAATACAAGGTTAAAATAATACACGTGTACTATTGCCCTCTTTTGTGAATCTGAAGTTCAGCATGCCACTGTGGGCTTCACTGACCGGGGAGGTACAAGACTGGATCCAGGTCTAGGTCTCATCTGCAGTCACTTGGGATATTGATGTGTTCAGTATCTGTGGCAGTAGAACTAAGTTCCTGGGCAGCCGTCTATTGCCTCTAGCTGCTCTCCATAGGCACAGACAGCTATGAAGAATGCTTCTTGTGTGGAATCTGACTCCTTCAGGCCTTCCCTGAGGAAGGTCCCAGGCCACTGAAGGGCTCATCTGACAAAGCAGAACTTCTTTGGTGGTATCTTTAATTTGCTAGATGTCAACTTATTAGTAGCCTAGTCATGGAGTGACATGCCATTATATTTCATTTTCACCCACACTGAAGAGGAGAGAACTGAACAAGATGTACATACTGGAAAGCAGGAATCCTGGGAGTGAAGGAGAATGCCTTAGAACTGTGTTTTAATAATGAAATGATGGGTTACTTAGAACATTGTAAAGAAGGCAGTATCTGTTTAATTGATTTTTGTCACAGGGTGTATTAGTGTGTTCTCCATTGACAATAACACAGTGCCACAGACTGGATGAATTACAAAAGAAAAAAGGTTTATTTTGCCTCCCATTCTGATCCAGGTTTGGAGCTGCATCCAGTGATAGCAGAGTATCAAGATAGCAAAGAGCATCTCATGTTGATGGTGTGTGTGTATTTGTGTGTGTGTGGGGGGTGGTCGGTCTCTCTCTCTCTCTCTCTCTCTCTCTCTCTCTCTCTCTCTCTCTCTCTCTCTCTCTCTCTCTCTCTCTGTCTCATCGTAGTGATAGGGTTGTCATTCTGATCATCTTAGCTTGTCCCACTCACTTCTCAAAGGCCCAACCTCTATGGTTGGGTCAGTTTCTTCCTTCTTTCTTTTTCTTTTTGTATTTTAGGGAAGGATCTACAGAATGTTCAGGGTCTCACTACTAGATCACACTTGTAGTGATCCTCCCGAGAGCTGGGATTATAGGCACACACTACCATGGTCCAGTCTCAGTTGCCATCTCAAGCCCTAGGGGAGGGGCCAGCATGGCAGGCCTGGGGATCAAACTGGTTTGGTCAGTTTCTATGTGTTCTCCAAATTCTTCACTGTTTGGCAGTGAGCATTAAATTCTTAACATGAATAGGAGTTTTAGAAGAGACAAACCATATTCAAAGCACAGATCTCTGCATGTCTACACCAATATATTCTGTCAAATTCTTGACATGAACGAATTGGAATTAATTTATCTTATGTCTCTGGGATTCCCTTTATGGCTCTGTTTTTCCTTTAAGACCCTTTGTTTGGGCCAATAGTGACAGGTCGCTATGAATGTCTTTAGTGTTTGACCTTACTTTTATCATATCAAATGAACCTGATTTTATTGGAAATTAGATTGCAAGATTTCCTCCTAGGGATGACTAGGACTTGACAGAGTTTAGCAGCTGACAGGATATGTGGGAGTAACAGGTAGATGTGACCCTATGATTTTTATCCTAGGATACTGAGTCAACAGTTGTGCAGTTGAGTGAGGCTGAAATAATGTCCAACGTAAATGGAGGGTTTGTGTTCAGAGGAAGTTAGATTATTCCCATCCAACTTTCAAAAGATGTACTGGATAATCATCTTGTTTTTTTTTTATTTAAAAAATTTTTTAAAGAGAGTACAAAATAGTATTAAAACAGAAATATTACAAGTGATACAGAGTTTCTCTTATGGAAATAATGTGAATTTCACAGTATGTGTTATAAGGTATAGTGTCTTCCAACTAGTTGTTCACATCAGATATATGCATGCAAAATTGGAAAAAGAACAAAATAAAAAGAAATGCATAAAACAAGAAAAAGAAATAAAAGATAAACAATTGAAAAAGGAGATAAAACAAATTAAGCATTAACTCCTCCTTTCTATAGGCCAGCAGAAGACCACAGTATAGTTATCCAAATGATCCTGCTACATATATAGATATATCTTTTCTCTCCACTCCCTTGCCTGACCTACTCATCAACTCAGTATTTCCCAGTATCTATTGTACCCTTTAGATTTTATTTCTTCTTTCAGCTTCTCACACTAAGGAGATATAATACAATGTTTGTACATGAGGGTCTGATTTATTTCATTTACAAGCATGGTTTCTAGTTGCATCTATTTACTGATAAAAACCTCAAATTTATCCCATTTTATAAGTGAATAATACTCATTGTATAAAAATAGCACATCTTCTTTTCCATTCCTCACCTGATGGGTATTTGAGTTGTTTCTAAGATTTAGCTATGACAAATTGTGCTTCTATAAACATGGATGCACATATATTGCTGTGGTATGAAATTTTCAGTTCTTCTAGAAAAATACCCAGAAGGAGAATAGCTGGGTTGAATGGGATGTCCGGTCAGGTCTCCACACTGATTTCTATAATGACTGTACTAGTCTTCATTCCCACCAACAAAGGAGAAGGGTTGCTTTTTCCTTGCAGCCCCTCCTGCATTTGTAATTGGCTGACTTCTTAATGCTAGCCATTCTTTCTGGGGTGCGATAGACTCTCAGTGTTGTTTTAATTTGCATTCCTGAATGATCAGTGATGTTGAACATTTTTTTCATATATTTACTCGCCATTTGTATTTCTTCATCTGAAAATTATATATTACCTCAGATGCTCATGTTTGGATTGGGTCTTTTAATTTTGGGTGTCTGATTTTTAAAAAAAAAATTCTTTATATTTTCTAGGTGTAGGGAGGGACAGTTTTCCAAGCCTGTGTGTTTTCTTTAGTGTTTTGGAGATTTCCTTTGAAATACAGAAACTTTTCAAAAAGATTAGATCACAGTTCTTGATTTTTGAAGTATACCCCACACAGTTTGTTTTTTGCTCATGAACTCTCTACCTACTCCAATGACTTTAAGATTTCTACCTACATTTTCCTCCAGAAAATATAGTGTTTCTATTTTAATGTTTAAATCTTTGATCCATTTTGACTGTAGTTTAGTGCATGGTGATAGACATGCGTTTAATTTTAGCCTTTGGCATGTGGAAAGCCAGTTTTTACAGCACTAATCCTCTTGTTTTTGATGTTATCAGATCAAGAATGATGTGAAAATAATATAATTTCAACACAGAAGGAAATAATATGGGGAAACAGACATGATATAAGAGCTAGGAAAGGCCAAGTTTCATCATGAAAGAGGAAGTAGGCAAAACATGTTTAATGACTGATTAGAGAGGAAAAGTAGCAAGAACATCCTGAAAGAGAAGGAAACAGACATATTTAAGAGCAATAATTAAGTGTTAGAAGTATGGGAATAAACTTCATCTCAACATCATTTATAAAGTTTACAGAATTTCTTTGAAAGGTGCATATAAGAAATATCTGTATACTTGGATCTGATTAACATCCTTTGTGAGAACTTCACAGGACAAATGATTTAACAGAAGAAAGGCTCACTGCTCATCACAGAATTTTTCTATAGTAGTAAAAACAGTCTATAAATAAGTACAAAGCTTCACATTTTCAGTAGTAGCCACGGCTACATTTATAAAGATGGTATATTGTGATTTCTTTCTTTCATGCTAATTGAGCATGTACTCAGAGTGCATCCAGATACCAGGCAGTAGGTACACAAAGTCATATGATGGGCTGTATTGTCACTATCCTTGCTCTGTAGTGGGAGACTGAAGAGACAGAGCCAAGAGCAATGGCTGAGTTATCAATTTAATGAGTTTCAGGACAGAAAATTTAACTCAGTGCTAATCCCCATGGACTCTTGGGCACATAACTTTGGAAATCTGCCCAGGATAAGGACAGCTGTGGAGAACCTGTCAGAAAGTACAGAGAGAAAATTTGGGACTTACTGTGGGCACATTGGGAGCCTCACAGAACTGTAGGAGCAGGGCACAGTTGTGAGTGTATCTGTAGTATGGACATTGAGAAGTGGACATTCAGTCTGTGATTATTATTTATAAACACCAGAGAGGAAGCTGAAGGAGAAGGTGGAAAAGTAAGTAAATAGGGAGCAGAGAGAGCAGCAGGAGCCAGTCCCAGTGGTACTGGTGCAGCCACCTCAGGTTGCCACAAACACCTCAGGTTCTGTGATACTGTGTAGACTTCCTCATGATTCAGGTGCAAATTAATGAGGTCAGCTAATGTAATGGTAATGATGATGTGTGTAGACTAATCCTCTCCAAGGACAATAAAATGTTAATAAAGAATAAATAAGAAAGATGACTTAACTTTTATGAAAAATACTGAAAATGCCCTCTTTTCTGCCTTTGATGATTCCAAACTAAGGAAATGTATGTCTTAAGTAGAGAAGTTGATATATATGGTGTGAAACATAACCAAGTAAAGATGGATTTTGAGTTATATGTGCAAATCAGCAAAAGAAAAAAAATACACATTACTTTATTTTTAATTGCGATTTTTGCTTCTCTGGCCAATACGTTTTTCAGAAATGTTTAATTTCTCTCTCATTCACATATATGCAGTCATACTTACAAACTGTTTTATATAAAATTTCAAATTATTTTAAATTATGCTTTCCCACAAGGAAGGTTAAATCAGAATTACCAAGCAATATGAAGTACAAGGAAACCTTTTCTCTCTTGTCATCATTACTTAGCACAAAGCAGTTTATCCAATGAAGCTAATGTTCTGAAGGGTCTTCCCAAACTAAATCTCATTTCCCTCACATAATGTAGTTTGCTAGGGGTATCTCAGTGATAGCATTTTCATCATATGCAAAAGTCCTAAACCACAAGAAACCAATTAAACAAGATATGTGACTATTCTTAGTAAAAAAATTAATGTTAGTAAAAATGCAGTTATACTTTCAGGAATATCATTGTGTGTAGACATGATTCTGTGGACTCCTCTAAGGGACTAGTACACTGATAGCGAACCTTTTAGTGCTTCCAGTGATAACAGCCTGCTGTTACATGTATGTCATATGTTCACCATTTCACCCAACGTTACTAATGTTTGAAATTGTCTTCTCTATTAAATGAGACATAGCCTCTTGACTTTAAAATATTTTGTTCTAATAAAAAGATTCTAAAGAATAGTAAAAACATTATTTTTTTTTTCACATTGTGTAGGGATTTAAAGTTTAGCATATAAACGATTGCTGGAAAATACCTGTTCCATGTTATGTCTAAGGTGTTTGATATTCAGACAAATACTGATGCTAAGCTCAGTAGCCTATGTTTTAGGGTAAAAAATATCACAAAGTTTCTCTTATGGAGGGTAAGCAACTTAAGTTTGCAGACCAAAAAATTAGAGAAAAAGAAGGGCTACAAGGATAGCTAACATTTTGGCTCTAGCCTTTTAAGGATTATAGGGCCACAGAACAATGTGATTGATGATGTAGAGTGTGCCTAAGGAGAGTCATATGGAAAGAAAACATTCTCTTAGGCTTTCACAGAGAGAAAATTGGCCATGCCTCACCCACATGGCTGACACTGACAAAAGATCTACAAACTGTGGTACAGGGTTTCCGGGTAAATCCTGAGGGGATTTGACTGACCTTGTCATATACAAAAGTTACATTTCTTGTTATATAGGTCTTCTTTATCTTGGTCTTAGCCATTTAGCAGAAAAATATAAAAACAAAATATAAAAAGTAAAGCCATATTAATATGCTGAGCTATATAAAAGACTCATATGAACAACTTCTGACATTGTCAGTCCTGCGGATAACCTGCTACCATTATGTACTACTGGACTATATTGGATTGCTTTGCTGAACTCATGTACTACAATATTTGAATGGCAATGGAATGTCCATCTCTGACACAAACAAGAAGGGGGATATAAATGAAGGACCATTTTGTAGTTAAAAACTATATCTATATCTATCTATCTATATCTATCTATCTATATATATATACAGAATTGTTAATAGAGATATATAGCTACTTTTACTTCATTGAGAAGAAAGTTTTGAATTAATGGTGTTTAGACAAGATATCATGGTTGTATCTTGTATTATGAATAGCTACTATGAAGACAACAATATGCAATGTTTTAATTATTGTAATTGTCTTAGTAACCTGTTTTGAAACTGTCTTATTGCTATTTCTTTCTAAATAAAATTAATATAAAGCAAGAAAAATACTTTCTTTTTCAATTTATACAAAGTGTTTATTTTAGAAAAACCAAAAAAGCCATAATAACAATCATGCCATAAAATCTACTTTAGAAATATGAGAGTACTTCTGGCCCCAGGTAAATTTAAAAGATGTAATTTGGTATTTTTATTTATTTGTTTATTTATTTTTGTGGTCAGGTCAGCCCGCCCTGGGGATGGGACTGGCATGGCGTGCTGTGCCTGTGGATTGAACTGAGGTCCCTGCATTTGCCTGAGCTTGTCTAAGCTGGTGCTGACCTATCTCACCAGTCTCCATAATTTGCTCTTAAATCTTACCTTGCTAAATTTTAAAGGAAAATACTTTCTTTGGGAAGAAAACACAAATTAGGTAAATTTTGAATAATTTTTCAGCCACTTCAATAATAAGCACATATATCTTTTCTGATTTTTAATTTTCTTTTACATAATTCTGAGTAAGATTCCTCACTAAGATATTAATACATAATCACCTAAGATAAATCTAATACAGTTTTTACTTACAGTCAGAACAGTTTTCCCGAGACACCCAAACACAGTGTGGCTGAAAACAATGGCTTCACCTGGCTGTAGCACCATCTAACAATAAAAATTAATATTTTCCATAAGCAACTAAAAGATTCTGATTTAAATTATTTTAAAACTATATCCATTTTTTTCTGAATTCAGAATGGAAATACTAGAATGGTAGGACTTCTATGACTTATATATTATTAAGCACCTTCTTAGTGTTTAATTAAATTGTGTTTGTTGTCTTAAAGTCAAGGAAACAAGTGATACAGCTAATGTCACAGTCAAAATGCAGACCTGGAAAAAAGTGTGTTTGTGTGTCTGTATGTGTGTGTGTTTTTGTGTCTTTGTTGTGCATGTGCAGTTCTATAAATGGAACCCAGATCTTCTCACTGAGGTACAACTGCACTCTTTTGTGCTTATTTTGACACAAGGGCATACTGAGTTGTCCAGATCTACTTGCCTAGGGTTTCAGTCCACCTGCTGGAGCTTCCACCACCCAAACCACTTAGATCAGAAGTGTGTGCCATCAAACCAGCCAAAAAGGGCTTCTAAGTCTGGGGCCATACATTTGGCCTTAGCAGTAATGTGAAGCATTTTGAGAATTGCTTGATAAATATGTATTAGTTTAACGAATAAATAAAGAATGATTAAGTGAATCATGAAGAGAAGAATTCAGGATGAGAGTTCTCAGTAGCAAGATCTTAATTATTCCTACCAAAGCACATCACTTTTACATATTAATGTTCAACACAAATAGAAACCAGTAAACACATAGTGATTACCAAACAGTGGATAAGTTCTTTAGTATAAGCTATGATACAGATAGCAATGGACCTTAGTTTTAGAGAATCCCTTATCTAGGTGTCTTTGAAAACAATCAATCACAGACATTTGACTGATGCTCATAGAATGCACAACCTTTTCACCTTGACAGGTAAACGTGGACATTTTTAAAATATCAGAATAGCCTCAATTTTTACTTCACTAGCCTTAGGGGTATACTTGTACTCAAAAACACAGTCTCATTGCTGTAGTCAACAGAATTTGGGGAAATAAAGGTTTGAGTTCAGGTAGACACTTAGACCACTGAGCTATCTCCCTGGACCATGGGTTCAGATCAGTGTATTTTAGCTATTTATATACCCTATGAAAAATCATCCAACTTCAGGGATAAGCAAGAAAGAAGAAACATTATTTTAAAAAATACCAGTAAGATAGTCAGAACCTTTCAGACTTGCTCTGCAGGTATGGAGCTGGAGGCCTCTGGGAATTATAGGGGGAAGGTAGCGACTTTCAGAACAGCCACAACAGCAGTGCCTCACTAGCTCTTCCTCCCATGTGAGATGACTTAGTGGAAGAAATGGAGGACAGTTCACTTTACCAGGGATCCTGAAACATGTGACAGAACCTATGGTGCCATAGACCAAGCAGGCTGAGCTTGCCCAGGATTTCCAGTCACTTATTTGTGCTGATTTGACAAGGAAGTCCTGCCTACAGGGTATGCACCTTTATCTTCGCTTAGATTGAACTGGAGTAGCCCCAAAATGCTCTTTTTTGGCAAAATGACCTTCAAATGGTGAATTTGTAGAATCCTTGCTTGAAAATACCTAAACATCTAACTGTGACACACAGAACCAAAAGGAAAATTATTCAGAAGAATAAAATATAGTTCTGAACATCACAGGAAACTGAAAAATGAGTCTTAGACAACTAAGATGACTCAAAGTAACTGGACCACATTAGCCAAAGTCAAAAAGGAACCTAGGAAGGAAGCTGAATTGACTGTGAGAACCGTAGCTTTACTCATTGCGGAGGCAGGGCTCTCCCAAGGATGGGGAGGAGCTCACACTGCCATACCTGTGCCACTCTTTTGGAGAGTTCTCATAGATGCCTAAGCCTGCCCAGGTGAGGTAAGGAAAAGTGGCCTCAAAATACCAAGTGAAAAGGGAGTACATCCTAATTGAGAAGGTTGTTCAGGTTCTAGAAATCCAAAATAACAGCAGGTTCCATCATGGAAGCCTTGTATAACTTCCATCAGAGTTCAGCTTCTACTGTGACACATAAAACACTTTGATTTACTCATTAAACTTCATTTCTCTACATGTTTATGGCTAGTTTTTTCATTCTTGTGCTGTAACAGTTATAATGGCCTGTTATAGTTAGGACTTTAAGGGAAATAATTTAATACAGGACACATATTTTTAGGGTTATTTTATGATAGTCACCCAAATAGTCAAATGCAAAAGAATGCAGGAAAACTTTCCACACACTAGAGACCCAAAGAATCCAGCTGAGGGCCTGGATCCCATGGCAGTGTCCACACCAGTCCCACTAAAGACCTAGAGCCTATAGCAGTGTCTTCATGAGTACATCTGGAGGCCTAGAGCCCATGATAATGTCCCATGCAAGTCTGTATCAAGGATCTGCAGTGGGAAGACCCAAAGGTCAGTGAAGGATCTATGGCAGCAGGCTGAAGGAACTGTGCTGGAGCCAGGAAGTGACACATAAGGTAAGGCCCAGAGCTCCCCCAAAGAGAACCATGGTCATCCTCAGCAACAAAGACCCCAGCTCCTTCAGTGATGAGAACAGTGGAGTTCATACTAGGAAAACCAGTGTGTCAAGCTTCTCCAGGAAAATCAACCATCACATCTCTTCCTATTTAATTCTTTTTATGCTATTAGCAACAGTCTTCAGAAGGGCCCTCCACAACCAGCACCACCCTAGTTCAGTTAAGCTGAGTGTTACAAGATGACCAATAATTAATCTACCACACTAACTGTTATTAGGTATTTTTGTATGCTTTCCTATTCGTCTGTATCATATTTTGTAAGGACACGTACCATGTTATTGTTTTTAAGGCTCCCATAGATTTAACTTTTTATTGAAATGTTATATGAAACTATAAAATGAGAAGAAAAAGGGACTACAGATAAGTTATTTCCTGTGATTATTGTTTTGATAAGGTATAATTTAATTAGGTCAACGTTGAAAAGTATTTTTTCAGCACACAAAAGCCTAAGACATAGGTTCCTTATACATATTAATGACATTAACACTATCTATAAAAAATTAGCTTTCTAACCATAAGGATCAAATGTATCATACATATGTACTTGATGTAAGTGTGGTTTATCACTTAGTCAGCTTTTTGGAATGTGAAAACTGTTTAACCTCTGGATGTTTTACCAACCCTTGTCAAATTTGAAACACTACAGATGTTAATCAGTATATCTAAATGTTAGGAATATAGGCTTTTACTAAATTTACCAAATATAGATCTACTATGTTTACAAAAAATAAGAGCAGTCAATATATACATGATACAAGCTTTCCTCATCTTAGTCTACTCAGCTGTTTTTTTTTTTTCTGTTTTGTTTTTTGTTTTTTTTGCTCCTATTCGACTTGATATATCTGTGCAGAAAGTGACTGTCTTATTGTGGAACTTTGCATAAATAAATGAAATGAAAAATCTGATAACCACAGACTGATGTTACTATTTTTCAATTGAAGTATTCTAGAATTTCTGGCTCTCATAATTATATATTTTATGTACTTGAATGTACACTGAATTCAATTTTTCCCCTTAAAACCACAAAAGAGAGAAGCTTAGGTAATAGGTAAGGGAGTTAAGAACTCATGCATAAAGTTCTACCTTTTCTACCCTGCTTCTTGTACTCTGGGAACTGTTCTAATCCCTTGACCCTGCTTTGACTATTTTTACACCTGTACATCTTATGGGGAAAAATGTAGTTAAGAACAGGAAAATTGTTTATTATAAAACAAGAATTCTTATCATTTTTGTAATTACTTGGGAGGTAAGTTAAAATATTTATTTCAAATGTCTAATACATTACAATGTGTATGTTTTCCAGTAAGATTGTTTCATAAGTAAACTGAAGAATAAAGTATTTGACTCATTTCATCACTCTGTATCTACTAGCTGCTCTGAATGAGCTAGCAGTGCATCAGTCTCTGACTCCACTTGGTGAATTAAACAGGAAGGCTGTGCCATACTGGTTCCTGTCTGAGGCAGGGACAGACAGGAGAAGTACACAAGTGAGCCTTACTGAGAAAGTGTGGTCAGCAAGGGCGTCTGCTGTGAGATCAGAGCTCCACCCAAGACCACAGAAGAGCCAGGCACCACACACAGTCAGCAGTTCAGGCAGGAGGAGCAGCATGTCCGAGGCTCTGAGTGTCAGAGAAGGCCAGAAGCAAGTGACCCGCAGTGACTTTCTTCAGCTCAGGGAAGAGTGATGTTTATAAATGACTTGCATAAGCAATTGAATTGGTGAGGACTGACATTTTCCCAACAGTGACCTCTTCACTTGAATGTTGTATTTTGTGATAAATTTGTTTAATGATTTAACACAGGAATAAAAGTATTAACCAGCTTAGCAAGAATTATACTGAATTTCCTCAGAGTGAGCAGTGTTATTCTCTTCTCATAATTTTGACATTGTGAATTTCTGTATTTCACAACAAACAAGGTTTTTTTTTTTGTTGTTCTTTTTGCAGTACTGGGGATTGAACTCAAGACCTTGTGCTTGCCAGGCAATCATCTATCCTACTGAGATATCTCCGCAGACCCCTAAACGTGATCTTTTTTTTTTGGTAGAACTGGGGATGGAACTCAGGCGCTTGTCCTTGCCAGACAAGCACTATTTCTACTGAGCCATCTCCTCAGCCCTAATAAGTTCTGCAGTACCCTTAAGAACATGAATACTAATCTCATTCATTGCATGTATTAAAATTGAAACAGTTAGTGTATTGTTTTTTTATTTCATGATTTGTAAAACTCTTGGCTCCTCCAATGTGTTAATACAATTTTTTTTTTTAAGATTTTGGACAAGAATATATTTATTTCTTCATAAAAGTTCAACAAAAATATATTTTCCTTAACTTAAAAATAGAGCTTTAGAAAGCAAAATTGAGGTTGTTATAATTCATTACACATTTTACAAATAGCACTGAAGAGGCCAACACAATGGATTTAACCTCTAAATGCTGAAGTAATCATTTCAGAAGCTTGACTTTGTCCTTTAACAACCAGAAGCTGGGGTTCTTGCCGATTTTCTTGTTGAAGATGACCAGGAGCTCTTCCTCCGACTTGTGGCAGTCATTTGTCACCATGTAATACTGAGCCAAGACCTTCTTCCTCAGCTTGTTAACTGATACTTCATTCTCCGGGGCCTGCCTCAGAACTGCCTTAATGGTTCCCTTCCAGTTGAATTTACCTTTAGGAGGGGCCTTCTGGTCTTCTTGTTCTCCATCCTCAGAGTCTCCAGGGACTGTCACCTTTTTTTCTTAGAATTCACTTCAACTTCCTATTGCTTCCACTTCTCTTCCATGGGGTGGGCTTGCTCTCATCCTTGGTGGCCGCAGCCTCCTCCTCCTCATCCTCTGCCATAGGTTTGCCCTGGCCCTGCTTCTTCTTGCCTTCCTTCCCTGCTGAGCCATTTACCGTTGAGTCCTCCTCTCCATCTGCCTCCTATTGTGCCTCTGGTCCCTTGTGCTTCTTAGGCTTCTGACTCTTGGAATTGCCTTCGTGATTTTCTAATTTCAGTTCTTTCTTTTCTTTTTTTCCTGTTCTTTTGTCATTCTTCCTTCTTTTCTCTTCTGTTCTTTGCCTGCTCTTCCACAGGACCATTTGTGTCAGAGGGGAGAAGCTTGGCAGTGACTTCCACAGGCACTTTGGCTCCTTGCTCAAGGGGCTGCTGCTCCTGCTTACTCCCCAGCTCACTGCTGGAAGCTTCAGTTCCACACCTGCTCCAGAATGGATTCATTGTAGACTTTTAAGCTGTTGTTCATTCAGTTCTGAAATTTCACCTTTTTCCGGGGTACATTATCAAAAGCACTAATTTGCTCTGAAAGTTCTTTCACTTTGGTGCTGACATCAGGTTTCTTAATTAACTCATTTATTTTCTGAATCCATGCCTGCTGCTTCACATCACTTATGTGGGCTTTGCCTTTGTAGCCCTTGTCGCTGCACTTCTGGCCTTCACTTAGGCACTTCATGTGTTTTTCGTAGTCGTCGTCCCAGAAGTCTTTCCTACAGGGTCTCACTACACAGATCAGACTCATAATGATCCTGTTTTCACCCTCCCAAGTGCTGGAATTACAGGCATGCAGTCCCATACCAAGTCTCTATCTCAGTCTCAGCACACCTCCAGGAGGGACTGGGGAGGCAAATGGGGGTCTAACCGCAGTCCCTGTGTCTGCTAATCTGCTGAGCTATTTAGCTGGCCATATGATAATCAATCTATATTGTCAGCTTGATTGGCTTGAGAGATCAGTAGGGCACACTTCTACGTGTGTCTAGGTGGATCATGGAGCATGACACTGGGGTCTACATCTGGTCCCTGGCTGTTTTTTTTTTTTTTTAAATTTAGGACAGGGTCTACAGGGTGTACAGAGTCTCACTAACTTGTAGTGATTCTCCTGTTTTCAGCCTCTCAAGCACTGGTATTACAGGTGTGTGCCACCACTCCCAGTCTCAGTCACTGTCTCAGTGCATCTCAGGGACAGGGCTAGAACTACTTGTGGTGCCAGGGATTGAACTCTGGCCCCTGTGCTCTACCTAAGCAGGCACTTTAGTCTGCTGAGCTACCTGACTGGCCCCCTGGTTGCTTTTGCAGTGGTGCTTTTCCTCTGCTCTTTGCTTCCCAGATGCCATGAAATACTCATCTTTTCTTTAGCACACACTTCCCCATGATATTCCTGCCATGGAGCCAGGTGGCCATGGACTGACTCCTCTGAAACCATGAGCCAAATTCAGTCTTTCCATTCAGTTGTGGATATCAAGTGTTTTGTTCCAGCCAAGGGAAAGCAGAACAATACCTGGAAGGAGGCCTTCATGCAGGTGTTAGGTCTTGTGGAGAGTAGCTTGTGAGTGGGTTAATGTAATTGTTGTAGGAATTGGTTGGTTACCTTGGAGTGCATTTGCTATAAAAAAGGATGAGTTTGGCCCCTCTGGCTCTATTTCATGACTTCTCTTGCCCTTCTACTATCCTAGGTTTCCTGCCATGAGATGGCAAAGTCAGAAGGTACTCATCAGATACCATCCTCTCAGTCTGGGATTTCCTAGCTTTTGGAACTCTGAGAAATGGATTCCAGTTGATTTTAACTTAACCAGTCTCAGGTCTGTTATCACCATATAAAATGAACAAAGGCACTCCCCCATCTTTTCTAATTTTAATATGTAATGAGCTGATGGTGCTGGTGTCTGCTTGTAATCTCCACTACTGTGAGGGCTAGGTGGGAGGATAACAAGTTTGAGGATATTGTAGGCAACTTAGTGAGACCCTATCTCAAAATCAAATAGAGGGCTGGGGCTGTAGCTGAGAAGTAAATTAAGGGCTCAATCCTCAGCATTGTAAAGAACAATTTAAGAGATAGCTATAATTGTTTTAGACATAGTCATATGGAGCCAAAGTGCTCCATATTACTTTTTGTTTCTTTCACTTTCCTCATTCTACAGAAAGACCTAGAATCTTAAATTTTGTTCTTTTCATCCTAAAGAAGATTTTATATCAATATTCAAGTGCATTAATAGTCTATATGTAGTATTGTTTTAAAATCTAAACCATATGTAGATATAATTCATACATGCCGTGGGAGATGAATATTAAGTTGGTTTCAAACCAAAGTGACTCTTACTTTCTATCTTGTTGGTGATTATAAATTTCTCTTATTTCATTTTAGCTTTTTCTCCAAAATTTAATATCTTATCTTTTAAAAAGGGTATTTTCCATGGTAACTGTACTGTCCAAACACAATTTCACTTTACTTAATTTGTCTAACATTATTAAAATAGATTGAAAGAAATTGCAATCAGCACAACTTCTCACTTAATAATTATTTTTTAACACCTGCAAATAGCCAAGGAGCTGTAGATCTGGCAAGATTCTCAGTATTAGTATTTTCGCAAATGTATTTCATGACAATGCTGTATTTGATATTGAGTTGTCAGTGTGTTTTTCTCAAGATTGCCTATTGATATTCCTAATAATCAACTTTTCAAAAATATCAATAAAACAAGTTTTTGATTCCTTACAAAGGTAGATATTATACTCACATTTAATTCATGAGTGCCATGTGAGTGTATTTATTAAAAGTTAGTTTGCTTAACCAGGAATTTAAATATGTATTTTGGCATGCAAATAAATGGCTAAGATTTATGGAAATAATCTTAATTTTTCATCCACAAGAACTATTGCTAATAACTTAGAGGACTTATAGAAACTTCTGTACAATGCACAGATTGTTATTAATCCTGAAAGATGAGGAAAATTAAATTGAACTATGTTGAAGTTGAATTTACAAGGTATTAACAATATTTCTATTCTAACAAAAACTTTTGCCCCAATTCTTAAATTTTCAAATGCAGATATTTGAATCATTGCAAGTCTTTTCATTTTCTTGATTAAAATCACATTTTTCTATTGACTCTGAATCACAAAAAGAAGTAATAACATTATCTCCTAGGGAAAAACCAGTGTAGGTTTGAATTTAAGCTTCTGTCAGGGTAGCTTTTAGAAGTATACTAAAAAACCTTAGATTTGAGTCTGTCTCTGAGGAGGAACATCCTAAAAAAAAAAAAAAAAAAAAAAGAAAGAAAGTATTTAGAGGTTTTTTTAAGTGTGAAGCAGGATTGCCTTGTGTTTTGGAAAGCTAATTTTGGAGGGAGTATTCTTAGAAGCAACAGATTTCAGCTGTTGTGGCATTGAAATGTCACAATTTCTTATGCCAAGAGTCAAATACATCCTACTGAAATTATTTTTCATTTCCAGATAGGTAGCTAACTAATGCTCATTATCTATTTATCGTTGATTAGGCTTTGTATTATAATTTTATCAATTTAAAATTGTATTTTATATAAAAATAGCTGTCTCATGATTTAGAAAATTCTAGAAGAAATTTAAATAGAGTATTTTATTTTACATTACATAACGTGAGAAATTCATCATTTTAATGTGCACACACTAGCATCATTAGAACTTTTCGGTGAAGTATATAATCAAATATACAAGCCATTAGTTGAAAAATTTATCTGTGGATGTTACCAAAAATACTGAAAATAAGTTTTTTTTTTTTAATTTAAGAAAGCAAAACTAACAAGTTTAAGAATGGCATGACTTCTCTTATATGAGAAACCCAAAGTGTAAATAAATTAAAGAGCAAAATAAAAGATAGTAGGGAACAGATATAGATCTTTTTGGGGACTGGGGACTGGGAGGTGGAGGCAGGGTGGCATGCAGCAAGGGGAAAAGATATACAAAGAATTACAATGTGTTGTGTACGTGCACTGACTTCCCATGATGAATGTGGTATTTTTGTACTATAAAATTGTGCTAATAAAAACTTACAGCTTTATTTCACAATATAGAATGTGTTCTTAGTATATATTCCATATGTACTCAGAGAGAATGTGCAGTCTTTTGCTGTTGTGTGTAATATTCTGTGAATGTCTATCAGTTTAGTTATTCAATTCTTCTATACTTCTAATTCATGTCTAGTTTTTTTAATGATTAGTGAAAGAAAGTATTAAAATATTTAACAATGAAAGTTTATTTAGTACATATTGTGTTCTCATAAAATCATTTAAGGTGACACATGTTAAATTACTGTTGTGATACAGAGTACTGACGTGTCTATCTGACAGTTAAAATAATATGGCGTGAGAGATTTTAAGTAACTTGCTTCATATGGTGAGGTAGTAGAGGTAGATTTCAAGCTCAGAGCTTCCACCTTCCAAAGCCTCTTTTATGTACCTAACCTTGTAACCTATTTGTGTTCAGGTCTGAGAGGTAGAAGGTTTGACAGATGTTAAAGAAAAAGGAGAACAATTTTCATTGAGGTGCAGCAATGGATTCTGAGTCAATATCTCTTATTGTTTCATTTAGGGAAAGGCTTAATGGGGCTTGGAAGATTATTAATTTTTTGCACATTATAACTTTCAAACATAGATAAATAACTTGTCTCTTATTTGTTCATGATGAGATAAGGAATGATATAAATAATTTCAATAATTGGTAAGTTTCATCCTAAAGGTATTTTGGTCTAAGTCTCTAGGGCCTGTAGCTTGATTACCCAAAGACACAGATGATATTTGCTAAATGGATTTATTGATTTATCTACTTTACTCATTATATTTACTTATGCTTGCATTTACTTAGCTGATTTTGCAATCTTTTTTCTGTATTTTAGGGAAGGGTCTACAGGGTGTTCAGGGTCTTACTACTACATAGGACTCACAATGATTCTCCTGTTTACAGCCTCCCAAGTTCTTGGATTACAGGTGCATGCCACTATGCCCAGTCTCAGTTGCCATCTTCATGCACCCTGGGGGTGGGGCCAGCATGGCAGGCCCAGGGATCAAACCCATGGCCCCAGTGCCTGCTCGCAGGCACTTTAATCTGCTGAGCTATTTGGTTGGCCCTACTATTTTGCAAATTGCTGAGCCTTAACATAATTACAAAAATAAAACTGCTTCACTTTAGAGCAGATACTTAATACTTCCCCTGTACAAAATGTGAGACTAATGTGTATTACGTAGGTAGACAGTGTTGGGGTCCTGTCCCATTCCTGGGATGGGATGCTGCACACCTGCAACATAAAGGCTCAGGAGCTTATTGTAGCTCCTGTCTTGAGGGCTTCAGTGCATGGTTTGCTGGCTCATGGAAGAAAGTGGCTGATGGGCATGATAGAGGAAGGCTGCTTACCTCTTGGTAGACAGGAGGCAGAGAGGCAGGCAGCTGAGAGTAAGAACACACCCTTCCGGGTCAGCTCCTAGTGACCATCTCCAACAGGCCCCACCATCCACAGCACATTGGTCTGCACTCATGAATGGATGAGTCCACCAGTGAATGTAGACCCCTGTGATTCAATCAGATGCCAGGAGCCCTGCCTCTAAATTCATGAGACTCTGGGACACTTTTCAAATCCAGAACATAACAAAAGGATAAAATAATTAGGCTTTAGTGTTAACAAAATATGTTCTGAGATTAATGTCATAGGTGACAGAGGTGACATCTAAGTTCCTTTCAGGAAGTAGCTTCATCAGTCTTTCTGTGCTGCACCACTTTTTTGTTCCAGTTTTAAGATTGAATACTCTTAATTTTTGGAAAATCATCTAATTCTAAAGCATGTGCTTTCCCAAAGTTCAGTTCCTGTATTGATTGTCCAGCATGTCTCCCCTTCTGTACCCTCATCCTCATGCACTCCTTGGATGTGAAAAGTCTGTTCACATGTAGTTCAAAGGTATTGTCCAGCCCTAAATCAAAGAATGAAGAGCGACTATCCTGAGCTGAAACATGGGGACTTAGGGTCTAGCTGTGACTTTGATTATGACTGATTTTGGATGAAGTTCTGAAATTTTCTCAGCAGTACTGAAAGATGGAGCTGCTAATTCACTTACTATCATTCTTTTAGATGTCAGTAATGAAAAGTAGGCTGCACATGTAGCTTAGTGGCTTAGTGGCAGAGCTTTTACTTAATACATGTGAGGCCCTAGATTTGACCACTAGCATAGCAAGAAATAAAACAATAACAACGAAAAGAGAGCAAGATTAAAAAAGTGTATCTTCCTTACACTTTCCTGTATTGGCCACATGATCTAGTAACAAAACAAAATACTCATGTCTTACATCCAGTGATAAGCTTAGGCCAGAGGATCACAAGTTCTAGGCTGGGGACTTTATTGAAACCTTGTCTCAAGATAAAAGTTTTAAAAGTATCAGGTATACAGCTCAGTGGCAGAGTGCTTGGCTACTATTTGTGAGCTCTGGGTTTAATCTCCAGTACTGTAAAACAATCACCATAACAAAGAAACAGGAAATTCTACCAAAAAATGATTTAGTACCTATGAATAATGATTAGTAGCAGGTTGAGTAGTGGAATTATGTTGCGTTGTCTGTCTTTCCTGTGCAGTATGACAGAGAAAGTGCTTGCTATTGAACTTTTGGATCTAATAGTAAAGCCTAAAAATCATTTTAGCGGGGCCTCATTGTGTCTCTGCACTTGGCTAGTGGTTTCATCTTATAAACTCTACTTCGCTGATATTACTCTGGGCTGATATTACTCTTATTCTGGGCCTGCAATTATTTCTGTCCTACCAGAAAGTAAAGGCCTTGACATTCTTTCCTCATAGAATTCTGTACAGAACTGAGTAGATTGCATTCTTGCTGCCAAAATAACCTTGCGAAAAGTCTCCATTCATCCTGGGGCAGGAGAGAAGGCCCTGGCTGTGGTGAGCCCTGGCTATGGTGCCCTTGACACCTTGGCCTCACTGTGCAAGAGCACCAGCTATTGTGCTTCTCCCTGGCCTTCCAGCTCAGACACTTAACTACAGCCACTCACTGTGGATGCCCTGTCCTGTAACCTCTGGTGCAAGCAGTCTTTGTCCTCTGTGCCATGGGGGATCTAAGAGTGTGATGTCCGAGGTGTTCAAGTAAGAGGCAAAGGGAAGCTTTTAGTTGATTGGTTAATTTGAAAAAATAAAACTTTTCAAATATAACTGTGATTGTTTTTGTTGTATGCCAAAGAGAGAAGGAAGGTTTCACCATTTTTTTCACCTCCTTTCAAAAGCACATCCAGGGGCTGGGGAGATGGCTCAGAGGAATAAGCACTTCACTGGTAAGTGCAAGGGCCTGAGTTCAATCCCTGGTTCCACCAAAGAAAAAAAGGTCTGTCAAAGGTACATCCAGCCACCTGCTGCTTGTCCTCATTATTACTGATTAAGCCAGCTGTCTGCTGTCTGCTGTCTGCTGTTGGTCAGGGAGGCCCTTGGAAGACTGCACTTCTTTCTCAGTGCCACTGAGGAAAAGAAGAAACTTAGATCCGCAGATCCAACACTGTCTCCTGCCATCTTCCATGTCCTCCTCTATCCTTCAGGATGGGCAGATCTGAGGAGTGTGCATGAGGTGCTGGCTCTGTGAAGACATTGCCCTGGCTGCACCTTCCATGGCCATGTGATGATCTGCTTCTGTTCCTTTAATTAGTTCTTCTCGTCCCAATTGCCCTACTCTCCAGATGTCCAAATTAGAAAGGACAGAGATCTTTGGCTCTGTTTGAATTCTGTAGAACACTGCAAGGTGCCTTCATTTCTGAGGTCCTTTTTCTTGTGATGGTATCAGAGCATCTGCATAATTCTTCCTGTTGTTTTGTAGTAGGGATTGCTGTGGTAAGCACGGACTGGAGCTTGACACTGCTGTTGGGCACTTGGTGAGCAATACCAAGAGAGACATTTATAGCACTAAGTACATAAACTAAAACAATGCAGGTCAATACAATAATCTTTTCTTGCCTCAAGAACTAGAGAAATATAATAGAAGGAAGCAGAGAAGAAATAATAAAAACCAGGAATCACTGATTTAAAATGTAAAAATAGAGAAAAATAAATTTTATCTAATTTTTATTGTTCAGATTTTCATTTTCAGCTAATGCACCTGGTTTTTTGAATTGTTCTACAATGCTGACAAATCCTAACAAGTTGAAAAAACAAACAAAAGTGATTAAAAACAAAAAATTCAAAAACTTTCAAAACATAAATTGACAGTATTAGTAATGAACAAGAGAACAGAAATACAGGCCTTACAGTCACTGGAAGGATATGAGAGTGCTAGAAAAAACTTTATAAGTCAATTTCACAACAAGGAAAAAAAAAAGTAATAATTTCTCAAAAAATAATCATAAGCTACCATAACCCACACAATATGAAATAAATAAATTGAATAGCTCTGGAGTTATTATAGAAATTGAATGTGTAATTTGAAAGTTAGCCAGAAAAGAATTCTGTAGGTCTAGATGATTTAATTGGAGAATATTGCCAAATATTTGAAAATTGAATTAATACAATTTTACATAACCATTTCTGTAAGACAGAAGAGGTAGGAGAATTTTCTATTAATCTTGTTAAATTCTCATTACTCTTATACTTAAATCAAATGAAGATAATCCAAAGAATAAAATGGAAAAGTTATAGAACAATCTCTCTCATTGATAAGGGCACAGAAAACCTTTAAAGAATAGCAAGTAGAATTTAACAATAGATAAGAAGTATAGTCTCTGGAAGAGTTTTATTTTTTTTTCCTTAAAGCTAAATATGCAGCTACTGTGCAACAGAGCAGTTGTACTTACTCTGACACTTGCCCCAGCTAAAGAAAGACTTATGGTTATACAAATGCTCATACATGAATATGTATAAGAGCCCTTTGGGGGTTTAAGAGGAGCCCCAAATTAGAGGAGGTAAATGGCCTTGTTGGAAGACAACTGAAGCTATTGATTACACAATTTGAATGAATCTCCAGAGCGTTTTGCTGCATGAAAAAGTCAGTCTCCACAGGTTGCATGTGAGAAGAGGAAACCAAATTGGCAGTAGCTAAGATTAAAAGAGGAGTCAGGCTGGAGGGAAGCAAATATTGCTGTAAAGGGAAAGAGGCAGCACCTGTGGTAACAAGCATGTCCTGTCTTTTATCAGGATTAAGGTCAGCATCTTGCTAAGATTGTTGTATTGTAATTTTGTATGATGTTACTATTGCAAGGGCCTTGGTGAAGGGTATATGAAGTCTTTTTGTCTTATTTTCTAGAATCTACAATTATCTCAAATTTCTGAAAATTAACTTACGAGTAATAAGTTAAAAATTTGTGGTTATTGATCAAATGGTATATCTCAGGAACAGTATATGTATGGTTCAAAAATGTTTTCATGTCTTTAATGCTTGACTCCTATATTTATATAATTTTTAGAATTATTTAGATTTTGCAAAATCTAAAAACTAGAATTATGATTTATTTGTTAGATAAATGGTATAGTATATATATCAAAAGGATGGATATATGCATTAAGACTATTTAAAATTTCAATTAACAATAATTATATAATTAATTGCATTTAATATACTTCAAGATATATATATATATATATATATATATATATATATATATATATATATATATATAATGTATTAATCAAATCCAGCCTCTATCTGTCCTTCTCCAATCTCAATGTCTAGTAATCTCTTTTCATCATTTGGGTTGGCTTCCACATGTGGGAGGGACTTGATATTTGTGTTTCTTTTTCTGCATTATTTCATCTAATGTGGTATCTTCCAGGTTTAAACATTTTCTTTATTCATTTACTGATAGTCATCTAGATTAATGGTATGTTTTAGCTATGCAGTGCTGCAATAAATATGGGCTTGTATGTTTCATTAGCATTATGGTCTAAATCTAGATGGTGCCCTGTCGCATGCACCCTCGCCAGCAAGGAAGACGCGACCACTGGTTGTTCTCTCTGCAGTTTATTCAGCCTTTAACAATGTTCTTCCTTAGGTAGTGGCCCAGAAGGGAAGCCCGCTCATAGCTAAATACCTTCGGGCATCCAATCCCGAAGCGCCACGTAAGCATTGTCTTATAGGTCCAGGTACGCGGAAGCAAGCCACTGTCCTGTCTCGTTGCCTAATTTGGAGTTGTTATCCACAAAGAGCTCTCACCCCCGAGGGGTGGAAGGCGGAAACCGGCGCCATCTTTAAGGCGCGGTTGCACGCAGCTCTTTACAGTGCCCCAAGGTTCATATGCTCATCATTGGGGCTTTCCACAGGGATTGAGACAAATGTGTGATAGATGTGTGTGATTTTGGGAGCTGAAGCCAGTCTAGAGGAGGTGGCTCATTTGGGCAGTGGCCTGGAATAGTCTATCACTCTCCCTCCTCCTTTGATCCCTCCCTCTGCTTTCTGACTTCTCTGCCATGGACTGTTTCTCCTCTGCCATACCTCTTGTCAGCCCACCATAGACTGAAATCTCTGTAAACAAAATAAACCCTTTTTTTAGATTTGTGGATGTTGAGTATTGTCTTTTTTTTTTTTTTAATTCCTTTATTTATTACAGTGTCTCGCTACACATCACGGATTCTTTGTTTGCGGGGGTGGGGGGTGAGCTCAGCCGGCCCTGCGGGGAGGGGCTGGCATGGCATGTGGTGCTGGGGCTCGAACCGCGGTCCCTGAGAGGCGCTCTAGACCGCTGAGCTATCTTGCCAGTCCAAATATTTATTTATTTATTTGTTTGTTTTGGTGGAACTGGGGATTGAACTCAGGCCCTTGCACTTGCCAGGGAAGTGCTTATTTCACTGAGCCATCTCCCTGGCCCCTGAGTATTGTCTTGATGGGAAATTAACTTAAGTATTTGGTATGCTAATTTCAATTCCTTTGAATATATACCTTGAAGTTGGATAGCTGCCTTTCAGAGTGGATCTAATTTTAGTTTTTGAAGGCACCTGTAGGCTGTTCTCTGTAGTGAGTATACCAATTTATATTCCCAACAAGAACACAAGAGCTCCTTTCTCTAAATTCTGGCCAACATTTTATGTTTGTTTTTTGATAGTTGTCTTCCTATTTGGGGTAGAATTATATCTCAATGAAGACTTTTATTTTCATTTTCCTTGTGATTTATGTTATTAGGCATTGTTTCATGAATTTGTTGGCCATCTATATTTCTTTTTTTGAGAAATACTTATTTGCCCATTTCAATTGAACTTTTTTTGTTGTTAAGCCCACTGAATTCCTTGTGTATTCTGGATAATGATCCTTTGTAAAGTGAATCATCACTACTTATTTTAAATTTAGAAACATTTTGCTCTTCTTGCTTCCATACAAATTAATTTTTATTAGAATTCAAGACAATATTATACTGTATATTAATTGCAATTTAAGATTTTAAAAGAAGTTCAGGACCTGTGGGCTTTAGCATTTTCTACTGATTTCTGAGCCTAATGGCAATAATGAATGTAGTGGACATAATATTTGCCTTTTGATTTTCTATTATTTCAGTGATAACATTTGTTTTCTATAGAAATTTGCTTCCTATAGCTTTAATAGGATTACTCCTACTTTCCTCCAGTGGTAGGGTTGGGGACTCATCATATTTGACTGGGCTTTGAAGAGAGCATTAAAAACACAAGCCTGAGGAAGTGACTTCCTTTTAGTTTTGGTTCTGCTGGTAGATTGACAAATGGGATTTTGTGATTCCAGGCTAAGTGGTAATATGTAAACTCTACCTTGGTTCTTCTTTCTGGTGTACCCCTGTCTTCATTTCTGCTGTCCCCTTCTCTCTACCCATGTGTCTTTGCTCCTGTACCACAATGAATCAGAAAAAATGGCTGTCACTGTAATTGTCTTTGAGAGGATTCAGGTTAGTAGAGAACCTCAGTAGGCTGAGAAGGTTCCAAGCTGTAGTGACAGGATCCAGGTTGTAGAGCAGAGACTTTGATCAGGAAGGCTCTGTGGGGTGGATCACAGGGCATATTGTGTGGGCAGCTGTCCTGCGTGTTCTGAGTTGTTCCTGAGTGTGTTGAGAGTGGTGCCAGGATGCATGAATGGAATGAGAGGTCCAGAGCTTTCACATTCAGTAGCCATGTTCTGTACAAGTGTAGAACAGGCACATTTTCAATGAACTAAAAAGATTTAGTTCATTGACAGCTTCTTGTCAAGTACAATAGTACCATCAGAGTGACTTTTGGGTGCTATAGAAGAAATTCTAAAAAGAAAGATTTCTTTTGAGGTTTGTTTCCTTCACTGAACCAAAGCCACTTGTCTTAATGTGTTATCTGCTTTAAACCTGTGTGTGTAAAGCATTTCTAAAGGATTTGGCAATATAATTGATTGGCTAACTGGTATGGATGAAAGATCACTTCTCTTTTATCTTTCTTTCTTTTTGGTGGAAATGGGGACTGAACTCAGGCCTTTGCGCTTGCCAGGGAAGTGCTTATTCCACTGAGCCATCTCCCTGGCCTCTAAAAGATCCCTTCTTACATGATCAAATACATTCTTGGCCTTGTTTTCCAAAGTTTAAATTCAACTGAATATTTATTACAAGTGATGCTATAAAATCTATATCAGTATGTAATAAAAAAGTAGAGGAGAAATTATAAAGCGACTCCTTCCCAAGACAGCATAGTAAAAGTCATACAGATTGGTAGCTGATTAGAAGCTTTTGCTCCGTGATCACATTCAGTTCCTATTGCAAAGATTGTGCAGTTCTTATACAGAGATTCTTCAGATCAGGGTTTTATTTCACATAAACCTTCAAAGAAGTAGCAGAGTACTGGGGAAAAAAAGTCTATTTTGTTCAGTTGGTTAGAAAGAAGATGATTATGGTTAGCATAAGTCTTTTATCTCATCAGTCCTTTGATGTACTTTGATGTGCCTTTTGTTTACCATTTCAATGTTGAGCTGGCAAATTATTTTCTAGCCTTCACACATGGGTGAGAATTAAAAAGATGAAAATTTTATTCTGTTTTGATTTCTATATTCCACAATTTATTGTTTAATAATTATATATATATATATATATATTTCTCACTATTTAATAGTAAGTCATGTAATGGAGGAATCTACACACACACACACACACACACACACACACACATGCAGACACACACACGGAACATGGAAACCTGTACTTCTTTTCATTTCTGTATTTTATGAAATGTATTTTCCAGAAAACTAAGAATAGATGTTTGAATCAGCATATTTCAGTCCTCCCTAAAACATTATTTAGGAAAGGCACTCATATTATGTCTACCTTGTCTTTCTCAAGAAGTACTAAAAAGTGCTTGGTTCATAAGTTTACCCCTCAGGAACTAAAATCTGTAACTCTGTCTTTCTTGATCACCAGAAGAAACTGTAGCCCTCCTGTGGGCAAGGGGCAGCAATGATAAGATCCTTTAGCACAGGATTAGGTATATTTATTTATTTAGGAAATATAAAGTTTGATGAAGCTATAGCTTTTCCTGTTCAAAGCTTACCAAAAATATATTACTTTTATTATTATTATTTTTAATCTTTTTTTTTTTTTTACTTACTTGATACAGAATCTCACTATGCAGTTCAGACTTGTAGTGATCTTGCTGTCTTGGCCTCCCCAGTGCTGGGGTTACAGGTGTGCACCACCATGCCTGGTTTCAGTGGCCAGCTGGGAGCAGGGCCTGCATGGCATGTAGTACCAAGGATTGAACTCAGTTCCTTGCGTTTGCCAGGCATGTGCTTAGACCACAGAGCTATCTCCTCAGCCCAAGTATGTTAATTTTAAAAATATCTTTCAGAATTATTTTTAAAAGTCCAAGTTGTAGTTGAGGCTTAGGTGGCCCTGGGGGCCCAGGTCCTATCAGAGCATGTGCATTATGAAACCACAGCATTTTAGATCTTGGAATGTTTGTAGTGAGGAGCAAGGTGATTGAATAACAAAGAGGTTGAGACTTGTAGCTTCAATTTTAGGCCCTGTTCACCTACATTATTCATGACTCCCTGATCTGAGACTTCTTGTATTTTGTGGGACTACAGAGTATTTCTCATTGGTTGAAAGTCTTGTGGAATGCAGTTTGCTGGTGGCTTCTACTGGTGAACTATTTGCAGTGACTTGATGTTTTGAGAGCAACATGTAAACTTCCCCTCCCCTGAGCTCAGATTCCTGAGAAGGCCCCACACAGTACCAGGCACAGACTTTGCCTCAAGAGCCAGTGCATGCTGGCATCATACCAGCTGTACATCTTTGATAATTTGAGAAGAGAGGAAAGGATTCTTTAGGGAGCAGTTGATTGGAAGATCCAGCAATTTAGAGATCACTATTATATATTTAAAGGAGCCATTTCATGAAATTACATTTTATTAAATATAATCTTACAGCATTTTATGGATTACATTTTGGCATAATAATTGAGTAGGCCTTTAGAATAAAATGTTAAATCAGCTAGCAAGTTCTAATACATTAAATATGAAATTTCTTTCATGAAATTGTTGTAACTAGATGAATTTTTAAAACTCGACAGCCATGAATTACCTTAAAACTGTACAAAGCAAATATATTACTAAAGAGTACTACATAGTTTAATAACATCAATGTTTCTTATTTACATGTTTATTTGATCTCATAAGTTTAGTAATTTTTTTCTTTGTAATGAACATTTATTCAAAGTAGAAGATTAAAAATATAAAGAAAATTATAAAATCTAATTTAAAACCTGCAGATAAACATGATTAGTTTTACATTCATATGCTGTATACATATTATTTTCCTAGGTTACTGGATGTTTTATTTATTTATTTATTTATTACAGTACCAGGTATTGAACTTAAAGACCTTGCATTTGCCAGGCAGGCATTTATGCCACTGAGCTATCTCCCCAGCCCTGAACGTTGTTTTTAAATTTTTTTTGTTTTCAAGGAGTCTCTTGGCATTGGTTCTGTCAGGCAGAGGATTTTCCCCCTTTTGTTTAATATTTTAGGAAAGTTAGTTAATTTTTTTTTAAATAAAAGAAATGCAGTTCTTCAAATACTGGACAGAAACACAATGGTGCCTGCTGATGGGAATTCAGTGCAGTCACATTCAACAAGCACTGCTCCAGCCCCAGGGAACCTGAGCTGGATCATGAACCTTGTGCTGTGAGGCAGCGTGGCAGGGTTCAGGAGCCACCTGACCTGGGCTGTCAGGGGGCCCCACTCTAGACTCTGGGTTTCTCCTCCCTGGGCCTCTTCAAATAAACACACACACACACACACACATTCAAGTATAGTTTAAGCAGTTTATACTCTTTTTGACCACACTTCAATTTTGCACATATTCAGTTAGCAGAAGGAACAGGTTTTGACTTGATTCAAAGCAACTGTTGAAAACATTTTTACCAAAACACAGTACCTTCCTATCGGATTCCCAAATCTGTGAAGCAGTGCTTATGAAACTCACCCTAATATCCTGTAATGAATTAAGGCCATCTTCTTGTATCAATCTTGTTTCCTTGGAGGGTTCAGTGTTGGGTTTTAGGAACCTGTAATTGACAGAGACAAGCCTCTGGACAGGAGAGAGCTCCCTTCCTCAGCCTCCACCTTTCTCTCCAGGTGCTTCTCCTTCTCATTTTCCCCAGGAGGTCCCATCTTGTTCTATATAGTAGAAACCATTCCGCTGTTCTCTGGAACTTTGGAAAACTGCATGTACCTTGGCTGTATTCTAAAAAATGCTGCATGAAACTTTATTAGGTTCTTTTAAAGTCTTTGTTGTTTAAAGAAGAGACATATGTATAAGTAAAATGCATTACTACTGGCAGAATTTCAAGAATATATTTTAGTAGCTGGGAATAATTTTGAGGAGATGGGCTCAACAGTACTAGCACGGGAAGTCAGGGCTGAATTTTCACTTTCTATACCTGTAGATTTAGGACACATCACTTAATACTTTTTAAATACTCCTAGGAATCAGATGGACTAAGATTTCATCTGCTTAAAATGGTAGGATCCAGCTGTTACAAAGGTGATTTTAATTTATCCATGAATATATCAAGTGTTTCCTCATTGGTGTGGGAGTAATCAGGGAGAAAATAAGTTTAAAGGTTAACAAAGATTAGGACTAACATATTTTGGATTAATTTTTGATATACTATGCAAGAATAAAAGACTTGTACTTATAATATCTAGGTTTTTGCTTGTTGTAAAAAGAAACCTTAAAATAAAAAAAATACTTTCCATTCAGTTAATTAATATTTTTGTTATATTGTCTGCTTTCTGTATATAATGTTTAAATTAAGTTGAGATCATTGATTTTATATATTACTTTTAAAATGTAGTTGTTTTCCATATTAATCATGTTTAAACTTCACACTAGTTTTATTTCATTATTTGCAACAAGGTAAACATTGTAGTATTATCTTTATAAGTTCCTTCTTTACATAGAGAGTTATACTTCTCAATGAATATTTCTTCCTACTTTAACATTTTTGATGTTAACCTAGGATTTATTTTTTGTGTGGGTTTCAAGATAGAGTCACAACTCTCTTGCCTGTATATTACACAGATCTTTTCCAAGTTCCAAATGTAAGGGATTTTCATAATTGACTTGAGTGTGTAAGTTAATTTTGACAAATTAAAGTCTTTATATTACTATTCTTCTCCTCTACAATTGTTCAGTTTTTCCCATTTAATATGAAGCAAAATAATTTTGTATATGTACTATATATTAAATTTATAAATATTATGACAAAAATAAATTGATTTATTATTATTTAGTGAGAGCGATGTTGTTTTCTATCATACATTGTAACTGACTATTGCCCCTATTTAAAAATTGTTTCCTTGCTGGCAATATTAAAAAATACATAAAATGATAATATATATATTATGTATATGGCAAATGAGGGGAAATGTTTCCGATATTCATTCATTAAGATAATCAGTACCATTTTGTTTGATCATTTTTGTCTTTTCCAAGCAAACATAAACAAAATCTAACTACATTTTTAAAATCTTTGTGATAAAATATATATAATTAATAATCTCAAGGATTTGTGTTGATTCATATTTTGTTTACTCAAGACCAGCAGATATTTAAGAGGAACACTATTCTAAAAATAAGTGATATTAAAAATGGCTTTTATCATGAACTTAGATTTAATTCATAGATGCTCTTGTCAAAGTAAAGAATACTTTCATGATATCTAGCATAGGTTTTAGGAAATTATAATGAATACTAATCAATATTTTAACCAAGCTGTGCCTAATTCTCCTCTTATCTTATGCACTCGGCTCTCTGTAGCTCTTCCCGTGATTATATGACATTTGGCTCACCATAGGAAACACAAGAATGAGTTAACCGAAGTATTTTTTTAAATGCAGGAAATGTACTGTTGGGTTTTTGTCAGAAGTATTTCGCATAGTAAAATTTTGCTTACAGAAATCAAGTTTAAATTTTCCTCTTTACTTCTTGCCTCTACCAGTGAAGTCTCTATTTGTTCAAAAAAAGTAATTTGAGAACATGAAGTTGTGAGTTTTCTTGTGAGTTTTTAATTGAATTCTAAAATTTCTACATAGTTGTAAAGAATGTAAAACTATAGATGTCAGAAATTTGTTTTCTTTTGCTTCTGTTAGACTATCCTTTTAAATCCTGAAAACAGAAATAAATATGATGAAAAAAAATCTAGTATTTGTATATTGGGAAATATTTTGGAAATATCTAGGAAAGCAATTGAAAACATGTTAATATTTACTTTGTCCTTATTTAAGATCTTTATTAAGAAGAGCTTTTTAAGACTTGTTATAAAAGTGTGACAGTGTATTCTTTTATATATAATTATATATTATATTGTTTTACATGTATTATAAAGGAGTGATAATATAAATATATATTGTGTATATGGTAAATGAGAGAAAACGCCTTAGAAATTCATTAAAATAATGAGTATCATTGTTGCCTAATCCTTTCTGGTCTTTTCCAAACATGAGTAGGAAGTCACGGCTTACAACATTTAGGAAAGCATTCAAATGACATAGAAAGGAAACTTAAAATTAGCACCAAGCCAATTTTTAGCCATAATTTTAGTTACCCTGAGTGTAGTCAATAGGATTTTGCCTACCGCTGAGAAAGTCACAGGCACCTAAATGAGTATGTGTAAACATGGACATTAGAGTTAATTCTAAGGACAGGCCTCCAGAGACAAGCAAATTATTTTGTATTCAAAGATATCCACATTTAGGAACAGTTGAAAACTGGAAGACAGGGGGAAGTGCTGAAAGAGGAATTTCATTTCTTACTTTTCTTCCTCAATGATTCTATCAGAGTTATTTCTGCCCCTTGAATAGCAAGAAAGCAAAATGAGAGCTGTTTATTCATCACCACTCCTATTTTTATTTCAGTTGACCTGATTTTGAAAGAAGAATAAAAATAATTTCTGTCTTATTTTTGTAGGCCACACTTCAGTTTTCACATTGGTTTTGTTAGAACTCTTGCGTGGTTAACAGTTACACTGAATATGTTCCTGTAGCATTGTTATTCTTCTGATGTTACTACTTGGAGATACAGAAATCAATTTTCAGGTGGAACCTTTAAATTTAATCTTCCTTCTTTTGGGCTGGCCAGAGAGCTTAGCAGACTAAAGTGCCTGCTTCAGCAGAGCAGAGTGGCCAGGGTTTGATACCAGGCATGCCGTGCTGGCCCTGCCCCCAGGGCACACTGAGATGGGGATTGAGACTAGACTTAGTGGTATGAGCCTATAATCCCAGTGTTTGGGAGGCTGAAAACAAGAGAATCGCTAGGATTCCAATCTATGTAGTGAGACCCTGTACACCCTGTAAACCCTCCCTGCCCTAAAAACTGATTAAGAATCTCTTTCTCTATATAGATCTATATAGATCTATACTTCTTTTCCCCAGTACCAATAGTAGTAATGCAAAATAGTGATGTTTGGCATATAATTTACTTTTATTTTCATATTAACTTTGTCTCCACTGTTTAGCTTGGTTTTAGAGCACCCTGATGACAATCTTTCAAAAATTTTGTTTCTTTAAGTATCATAACAGTGTCTTTTGTTCTGAGTGGGCTACATTGATAAGCGATCTGGTATAATTGATAATACTAAGTTCTGCAAAATAGATTAAAATTAGCAATTACTTTAATGCTAGCAATATATGGAGTGCGTTTTGAATCACAAGGGTCATATAAGGTCATATTACATACACTGAAGGCAAAGTATACATTTCTGTGTCGTATGTTTTTCCCTTTTTGAGCTTGTTTTTACAATTTCTGTTTAAGAAAAACAGGGCCAGTGAGATTGACTTGAGCTATTTTGGGAATAAATAAGAGTTGGCTCAGTGCTAGCAGGCTACAATTGTATTTAAAAAGTACTCCTTCAAAGTAGGTTGAGTGCTTTGATGTCTGGAAAATCTCTCAGCTAAATATCATCATTTTGATGTTTTAATAATGTATGTTTGCTGCGTATAAGATAATAATAGGTTCAGTTTCCATTTATCTGGTTATGTTTGAGAAATTAATGATTTATTTCTCTGCATACCCATTGTTTAGAGGCCTCTGAGAGATGCAGTAGCTTGGGAGGCCAGGCTGAGTCTTTTCTTGTTCTGGAAGTTGGAATTAGCTCTGCACTGAGGGCTTCCAGACCCATTCCTGGTCTCAGGTTACCCTTGTGACCCCTATTGCCATCTGCTGAGAAGACCAGGAGCTCTCCCACTCAGGCTTCTAGGTTCTTGCCTTTCAGAATTACCTGCTCTGACTTAACCATTTCTCTGTAATGGATTCCTCACTTTCCCACTCCCTCTCTCCCCTTTTATTTCCCTGTGTGTGTGTTATGTGTGTGTGTAGGTGTGTGTGTGAGTGCACGCAAGCACAAGTAGAGGTAATGTGGTACTGGGAATTGAACCCAAGCCCTTTGCACTGCTACCTACCCAGCTCTTTCAATTCATTTAGTTATTTTTTTAAAAAAATATTTGAGACAGCATCATACTAAGTCACTAGGTTGCCCAAGCTGGGCTCCAACTTGTGATACTACTGTTTCAGCCTCCCAGACTGCTAGGTTTACAGTTTTCTACCACATATAGCACCATGATATTCTTTGTTTTCTCATTCAAGTAAATCCTCTTTTCAATGTTCACTTAGTTAGCTTTTTATGGAAATCAATAATCCATTGTGGAGCAGACAGGGTTGGATGTGGTTGGACTGCAGGAACCTAGGATGGTGTGAATTTTACACATGCAGAGGTCAGATTTTGTGAGACAGTATTGGAGGTCTCTGTTCTGTCTTTATCTATTTCTGTGTATTTTTCTATCTGGTATGAGTGAACTTTATAATAAGTAATAAATTATATAACATATTGTAGAAATATCAGAATATAATTGGAAATTATTTAATTATCATTTGTAATGGAGTCCTTATAATTTCTTTGAAATTATGTCCTGATTTAGTCATATTCCAGAACTATGGACCATGTATCCAAAATTATAAAGTGTTTAGTTTATATTTAATAAAGTGATGAATTAATTTTCTACATTTAATGTCACAAAAATGGCATGAAGATATTTAATAGTAGAAGGTTTAAAACAAGTATCTAAGTAGGACTTGTCTTAATTACTGAGTTATTTTGTCTGTGATTCCCAAATATAGATTGATTTCATGTTTACCATAAATCATTTTATTATAGAAATTAAAAATTTTAAGGACTGTAATTATTTAAAAGTAAAATTAAATTTCAGATTTCAATGTTATATCAGAGCATCTTTAACTGTATCCAGTTGCTCTGTAATTCTTGGTCATTTTATAATTATAATCTTTCACTAATTTCTTAAAATGAAGTAGCAACATAAATACAGGGTAGCAGCATTCTTTTTTACATTAAGAATGTAATTTTCTCCTACATATTAAATGATAAAAAAGCTAATACAAGACTATTTTTTTCCTCATGCAAGATAGAGTATGCACCATGAATTACTAATGGGGAGGTTCATGATTCATAAAGTGAGAAAATATTTGCTTCATGCTATATAATGACTCTTAGTTTATAATTTTAATATAAATGTCCTTTTAATTTATAAGAAATATAATAATTTGGGATAACTGATGTTTTCAGATTGCAAATACTGCCTTGTACCCCAAGCTAGGGTAAGAGCAGCAGTACCTGCATCTTGGACTGGGTCGAAGCTTCGTGGGGCTTCAGGCTTGAGCAGGGACAGAAGAGTGCAGGTGCATGATATGAGGGTCAATGAATATGGGTGGGAAAAGGGGATATCTTAGACAACAGAATCATGGAAATGAATTTTGCAGCTGATTTGTTGAAAGCAAAGAGAGAAGAAGGAAGAAAAGTCTTCCTGAGCTCCGTCCAAATCCAGATAGTTTTGTTCCAGACACCAGAGAGTTGCTGTGTGGGGAGAGCTGATTCCTTAGTTTAAATAAATTTGACTTTGAGGCAACAGAAAGAGGGATGAAAGAAAGCAGTAGATCTTTTATAATTCAGTGCAAGATTTACAAATTTTTCTCAGCTGAGAAAATGTAGCTGATAAAGAGCAGCGCAAACCTTACTTGTTAACTGAATAAAAATGAATGTAAGAAAAAAAAGATCTATGCCCAAGATTCTAGAGATGCTGACAAAATGAAGATTAGGACCCTTGCATCTTTTCTTACATTTAATTGAAAATACAGGACTCTGTGCAGGTATAGGTGTCTGTGTGCCTGTGTGTGTGTAATACTTTTGCTGAGAAGGTACCAGAGGCTAGTGCACGCACTGCATTAGAAGCAAAAGGCAGAAAGGAACACTAGTAATGTTAGATAATGTTATCTTAACAACAAAGGAAGGAGGAATTTTTCATTATAATTTTTAAGCTCTATCTGTTCTTGAGGTATTATCTTTTTTCTAGGTAGTTGGGCTTTTATTGTGAGTTGTGTGTTCCTCATAAAGTATTCAAGTGGTTTCCATAATAAAATTTTTCTTATGAGAGACTTTTATGTCAGTTTTTCATGCCAAGCACTTTTTTTTTTGTCTTTTTTTGAGACAGGGTCTCACTGTGCAGTTCAGGCTGGCCTCAAACTCACTTTGTGGCTCAGGCTGGTCTCGAACTCACAACAATCACAAGCAAACCACAGCAAGAAAACCTTCATCATATAGTTATTGTGAGAGTCTGAGCTATTATAAATTGTTCACTTTTTAAAGAAAATTGTTTCTTCAACTTGTATGCAAGAATTATTTTAATCAACAAAAGATAGAAAATATTAACCTTAAAATTCTGAGTAATACATTTGTTTGAATCTAAAGTGTATTATTCTCCATGTAAAAGGTACTCCATATTCTATATCTCTCCTATAACTCTTCCAAGGTCGTATTCTAAAAGTAAGTGTATCTAGTTATTGTGAGCGTAATTTTAGTGACTTAATTTTCATTCATTTCTAAACCAATATGACCAAATGAAAATCATGATCCTCTTCATGCATTTATATTTGAAAGTTAATTCAAGAGCAGAGAATATAGGCACAGTTTCTGTTGATTTCTGTCCTTCCCAGTCTCAGTCATGGAAATCCTCCTTCGATTGGTAGCCACTCAGAGTGCCTAAGATTTCTCAGTGACAGAACCTGATTACTGTCTTTTTTTAAACCTACCTACACTTTATTTCCTATTATGCTTTGTTAACAAAATTTTACAATTATTCTGGATACATTTTCAGAAAGATAGATTCTCTTTTTAATGAAGCTATTTCTTTATTTAAAATAATTTTATTGAGAAAAAATAATAATGACAGTTTCAAAACCGATTAGTGGGACAGTTTCAATAATAAATACATTGCACATTGTCTTAGTGGTTATTCATTGTACAAGATGCAGAGATGATATCATGTCCACAAACACTATTGGAACAAATCTTTTTATTCATTGAATTAAGAGAATGTAGCTGTATATCTATCCTAACTATTTTGAATATACAGATACAATATGGTCATTCATTTGTATCCCCTTTTTTGTTTATTTTGCTCAGAGAGGGATATTCCATTGTCATTTAAATATTGTAAGTGTGTGAATTCAGCAAAATATCTCAATATAGTCCAGTAATCCCTGATAGCAGTGATAGCACTGGCAATGTCAGAAGTTGTTGACTTGAGCCTTTTACAGCTCAGTCTATTAATATGGCTTTACTTTTTATACCTTGTTTTCATACTTTTCTGCTGAATTGTTAAGACCAAAATAAAGCATGACCTATATAACAAGAAATGTAACTTTGTATTTGCCAAGGTCAGTCAAATCTCCTCAGGATTTACCCTGAACCCTGTACTGCAGTTTGTAGATCCTTTGTGTCAGCCATGTGGATAAGTCACAACCATTGCTTGACCAATTTGGTCTGTGAAGCCTGAGAGAACATTTTCTCTCCATGTGACTCTCCTTAGGCACACTGTACATCATCTATCACGTGATCACATTCCCTGTGGCCCCATAATCTCCTTGATCAGAAAATTGGGACACAACTGAATTTCATGATGTTACAGTATAGGTTCTCCTATGTTCTGAGCCTTCACTGACCTTGAAAGGCTAGGGCCAAAATGTCAGCTATCCTTGTAGGCCTTTTTCTCTTAAGTTTTGGTCTTCAAACTTAAGTTGTTAGCCCTCCAGAAGAGAAGCTTATTATTACCCTACAACATATGCAGTTGTATTTAACCTATCTGTCTATAATATCAAACATCATAGGCATAACATGGAAGAGGTATTTTCAATCAAATTATGATATGTTAAACTTTAAGTTCCTACAGAATATGAAAAAAAAATTAAAAAATGTTTTAAAAATATGAATAGACAATTACATATTTTTACAGGGATTTAGAAATCTAACCCTATACAGTATTGTAGCGAGACAGTCCTGTGACATTTTCTAATTAGGGAGGAGTGCTTTCCCTCTTCTGGCTAAGGAAGAGCAGGAAAAGATGGAGAGGACAAAGCAGGGAGAGATTTAAACATGTTTTGATACTGTAAAATGTGCCATTGTTTTTACTGAAGAAATGATCTATTTTGAAGCAGTTCTTTATGTATTTTAGATATTAATTTCTTATCAAATAATGTTGCAATTTTTAAAGTTTGCATATTTCATTAATGCTTTTCTTCACTTTCCCCTTTCATTGTGATGCAGATATAATAGTTTTAAATATATGGTAATGCACGTTTTCTGTAACCTTTTCTTTCATGTTACTACCTGGGATCCTCAGCTATTTTGTCTGCAAGAGACTAATAGCAGGAATAAATTTTTATTTAGTTGTATATGTCTAATTTCTGGATGTAACTAAATTTCAGTTTCAACATAGTTTTCTTGCCTTGTTAGTATTTTTATTGTAGGAACATAATACAAGTACATATTACATCTTAACTTGCCACGAAATTTTGGCATTAAATATTACCCAACATTGTGGACAGGAGAATTTATAGTAGTTTTTATGTACACTGACATTCTAAAAATACCATTTCGTATTATATTGTTTGTTCAAAAGAAACATACAAAAAATTTAGCTAGGAGTTCCACAAGTACTATCATGAAAATGTTAAAAGAAAACATACATTGATTTCTGCTGTACACACAGACTATTTATAGTGTATTTAGAAGAATTCCTTTCATATGTTTGCCTTTGTCTTTTGTCACCTTTGTTTGCATAGAGGGACTGGTTGAATAAATCTTTGCATTTGAAGACCTGCATTCCACTGTATTGCCTCCCAGAGAAGGAAAGGTTTTGTGATGCATTTTACTGAAAAGGAAACCCCACATGCTAAACAAGGGATCCTGCAGACCTTTGGTGCCAACACATAGCAAGTTGATGGATCAGCCAAGATGGCTGAGTGAGCCAACTATGACTATCCAGTGGGTGCAAACAACCCCAGTACTGAGGCTGTCACATAGGCTTCTGGGACTTGTGGTAAAGAGCTGCTATTTTCTTGTCTCTCTCCTTATGGCAAAACTACTGTAGTTCTGAAGATGTGCTGTAAGCATAAGCTAAAAAAGACTTTTTGAGAGTATCCAAAGCAACCAACTTAGTTGATATAGGTTTGTTAAGATTTTATAAATTTTATTTAATCTTTCCAAGAACCAACTCTTCAATCCATTCATTCTTTGTATTTCTTTTTAGTCTTGATTGCATTAATTTCTGCTTTGCTGTTTATAATTTCTTCCCTCCTACAAGCTTTGGAATTAAGTTCTTTTTCTAGAAGTCTGAGATTCAATATTACATTGTTTGTTTGAACTTCTTCTGTCTTGCTGATGTATTTATAAATTTCCCTCTTAGGACTACTTTCATTTTGTCCCATAAGTTCCAGGAGGTTATATCAGCATTGTCACTTAGTTGTAGATGCTGTTTAATTTCTTCTTTAATTTAATCTCTGGCTTACTTGTTCAGTAGGATGATTTTAAATTTCCATATATTTAAGTAGTTTTTGAGGCTTCCTTTGCTCTTGATTTTTTGATGAATGGATAAAAAGTTTTTTTATATATAATGGAATATCACTCAGCCATAAAGACAAAATTTAGACATTTATAGATAAATGGATATGCCTTGAAGCCATCATCATAAGTGAAATATATTTGACACACATGTGTAAACATCTCATTATCTCTCTGATGTGGGAAACTAAAAATGTAAATAAGAACAAAAGTGTACAATAGCTATTGTGAAATAGGAATAAAATGTTCTAAAGGAAAAGGGAACTAGGGTGGGAGGTGGGTGACAGGAAGGAAGGGAAAGAAAAACTGAAAAAAGAACTATACAGTAGAAACAGAGCTTTGTGAATGGGGGCTGGGAGGGGGCCTAAAAGGAGAGGAGAGGAGCATGGAGGCCAGGAATCAAGGTACATCATGTACAGGTACAATTCCTTCTGATGAATATGATCATTACGTAGACCTAAATTGTACCAATGAACTGAAATAACAAGCAAACAAAAATGTGGAATCTTCTGTCAGTCTCCTGAAGGTCTGATTAAAAAATAACTACAAGGAGCCTATCTATTTTATCTTTTTGTCACTGTCAGAGATAACTGCTCCTAAGCAGATTTTATTGTAACCGTTGTCCCATTTTCAATACAATTTGACTGCAACTACTGATGATTGTGACTGTGATATTTGTTCATTTGTCTGTGATGCAGGGAGACAAATGAGAGCATTTCTACTTTAATTTTCTTTCTTGTTGTATAATAGAAGTAATTGTAATTATTAATGACTTGGGACTACGTTTATTTGTGTTTCTTCATTGTATCTTTATATTTATCTAAAATAAGGTTATATACTTTAATATCAAAATTTACTAGAAAATGAAGTAATGTATTTTGGGCTGGAAGAGAAATTTTGTCCTCTTTTTAGAATCTTCACTCTATAGTTGAAAGTCTAGCAAGTAAAAGGCTATTTTTTTCACATTTTGGGTTATGATTTAGAAAAATATTTTTTTTGAGAACCTACAAATCAAATAGAAACAAACTTCATTGTAAAGTTTAGGAATTAAAAGTTGTAGTCTGTTTATAAGCACATGATGAAGTTTCTACTTTTGGAAATTGAAAGACTTGAAGGACTTAAAATGGTTTATTTCCACTTAGTCTTATTTTTGGAATCCAAGTATTTGTAAAGTAGTTTAGACAAAGTAAATTCACACATAATGAGTCTGTGACAGAAATGAATTTCTGAGCTACTGGGAAGGACAGGGCTATAGTCTCCTGCGTTTCTAATGGAATTATATGCTACCTTTAGAAAACTTTGTTCACTTTGGGGGAACAGTGATTTTTAAAATAAAGACTACTTAGAAACTAAAATTTTTTTCCCTATTATTTTAGCATCTCTCCAAGGGAGCATGAATTTTCATGGCATTTGAGAACAGACAAATGCACTGGGGAATTTCTTACTCCACTCACAGCTATTTGTTGTGCACATATGCTCTAAGCACCACTCTGTCATTGCTTTAGAGACTTGTTACTGGGAGTCTAGTCCACCTCCACATCTTCCTTAGTCCTAGTCCTGTGCAATCCTGGCAGCTCTGTCTACAGAATGCAGAGCTCTGATCAGCAAACAATGAAAAGGTGCCTCCTGTGAGCATCTGTTATTTTCCAGGAACCATACTATGAATTTTACAAGCATTGTTTTCTTTCATCAGAGCAGCAACACTGGTGAGATGCTGTGTATTATAAGGCAGTTCCCAAGCCCTGAAGCCTCCTTGAAAAGAAAACCCATGGCCTGTCCTGTCAGGCTCCCTTTTTGTTTCATCCATCCTATTGTTTGTGTTTACTCTTTAATTTGCTGTATTATATTTTTGCTAGGTGAGTCTCTTCATTCTTTTTGAAGTATAGAACATTCTTTTTGTGCTTTTCTGCTCATACTTCTGGTTTTTATTCCTATCATGCAGTAGTCATCCCCAAATTATCATGGCTAGTCCCAACTTCAGTTTCTGTCATGGTCCATGCAATTGTTTATTTGGCAGAGGGCTTTGGATCTTTACCCATAATTTTCCTGACAGTTGTTTCATGGCAGGCAAATCATTTTGCAGGCCGTGTTTGTTGACCTCTCTGTAGTTAGGAACTCACTTTACTTCCGTCATGGCTGAAGTTTTCCATAGAACTTGCTTCACACATTTCCATTGTGTCAAAACTGGCTCTCTGGGGCCGGAGAGAAGCCTCAGTGGAATAAGTGCTTCCTTGGCAAGTGCAAGGGCCTGAGTTCTATCCCCAGTTCTGCAAAAAAAAAAAAAAAAAAAAAAAAAAAAAAAAAAAAAAAAAAAAAAAAAAAAAAAAAAAAAAAAAAAAAAAAAAAAAAAAAAAAAAAACAGAAGCAAAAATAAAACAAAACAAAAAAAAAAAAATAACTGGCTCTCTGCTACTTGCAAAGCACTGTACTCCAGTGTAGTCAGTAAAGGTCTTTTCTTTTGAAGTAGAGCATAGTCCTATGTGAGGTGAAGGACACTAGATTTGTATTCTTTTAAAAAGGCCAGGTCACAAGTCCAGTGGCCAAATGACCATAGTAGAACAGAAGATATATTATTGTAAGTGCAAAAATGAAATTAGAGTGTAAGCAGCCTAAAGGAGGGAGACTACACAACAAGCTGAGTGGTATGAGATGACAACATAGGAAAGGCTGAACCTTCATCACTCTGAAAGATAACCTGCATTTAAATTGACTTTTCAAGTGTAGGGAATATGTAGTAGTCCTAGTAGCCTTTATGGTTCAAGAATTAAAACAAGAGCGTACTTGGATTTCATTTTTTTATTTTAATAATTTTATTGAGAAAGAAGTAGCAATTAGTATCAAAACGGGTTAGTAGTACAGTTACAATAATTAATACATTGCAGGTAGAGGCATTCTGATTTAGTTTCATGAATCCTGACCATTATTCCACTTGTTAATTACATAGGGAGACTATACAGTAGTGATAACAAGGTGCCTCTAACTAAGAAAGATTCTTTAGAAGTTCTACTTGGTTTCTTCCAAGTGGAAAATAGGAAGAATTCACCTAGACCACTCAGGATGAAATTCCAAAATGTGTATAAATTAGAATAGAGTCTTGCAAATGACACTGAAATTGTAATAATTACAGAGCATTAATTTCCATTAGGAATTTGGAAATATTAATTCAGCAGCTGGATATAAGAAATTATGTAGTAATTAGGCAGAAATCTAGTTTGATATTAGAAAGCAAAGATGACCATAAGGACTTGTAGTACATAGTTCTAAAGTGAGTGTCAGGAGAATTATATGAAAGGGTGCATGTGAGAGATATTATAATAAACACATTGACAAGGTTGGTCATGGTGAGTAGAAGTAAGGCATAGTGTCAAGAGCCATAGCAAATGTAACTGTACTCCTTGAAGCTGCCAAGAGTGGAAGCTGAAGATAAGGGTTACTGACGACAGCTGGTGTTGGTGCTAAATCTGACAGATACATGACCCAGAGGGGACATTCAGGTATGTCCACTGCAATAAACAGGATAAGTGGAGCCTTCTGGCAAGTACTATAAAAGATGTTCCTGCTTTTATGTAATAAATATACTTAGATATTATTTAAACACAATTTAGGAATCTTATCGTGGAAGAAAATGGCCAACTTTTATCGCTTCAACGTGGAATTTTTGTTCAGTCAAAAATTTTGTTCTAACCCCTTTTTATGGATTAGAGGCATTTGCTTACATTTGGGATTTTTTTCCCCATGTCTGAGCACACTGGTCAAGGGAGACATTACTTTATAGAAGGGAACTGATTCTTCCTAATCATGTGATAAATTCAGTTACATGAGAAATTCCAAATCAGACCCAGTTGTAGCTTCATGTTTGTATTTTGTAAAAGTTTCACTAAGAAAGAATGTCATGATCAGCTTCAGTTAACAGAAGTCATATGTGACAAATTTAGATATCCTATTTAAAGCTTGGTGTCCATTTTTTCTGAACCTTATGCAATTCTGTTCTTAGTGATCAGGTGTCACATTCTACACCTGCAGAATGTAATGGAAGAGTCCTCTGACTTCTTATTACTATCAAATTTTAAAATCCCAAGGTGTTTCAAATATATGACCTTAATGCTGAAATAGCCTTAAGTTCTCAAAAATAGGATTGAAATAGGCAATTTGTTATATTCAGAATATCTTAAAAGCTAGGGCTCACCCACATGGTTGTAGGGAGAATCCTGAGCTGACTCAGCATTACACATAACTTCAAAGTCAAATGCTTATGACTGTCATTGAGAAACTCCTTGGGACAATATAATTAGCAAGGAAACTGTAAAGGCAGAAAGGAAGAAAATGAATGTAACCATGGAAGAAGGAGCTCAGTATTAACACAGATACCTAGGTACCATGCAGAAGTAGCAGAAAACATGTTACAATAGTCTATAAGATCTCTGTGACATGCATGCCTTTGAGAGAAAGCAGGGGCTGTGTCTCAGGTATGTTGTCTCTCAATAATATTATATGGCAGAAGCAAACTTACAGATGTACTAAGTACCAGGCTTGGTTGGCTTTGGGGATTATTCAGAACTGCTTAGGACTTTAAGGAAGACCAGTAGATGCTGTTTTCCAAGATTGCTTAAAGAAGCCATCTTCCACATGTTCCAAGGGCCTGGTAACACAGATCAACAGAGAAGCAGCAGTGCCTGAACAAGGGTCTGAATTCTGCCAGTGGCATGAATGAGCCTGGAAGAGTCCAGCTATAAATGAGAATGCACCCTGGACCACACTTCCCTTTCAGGCTTCTTAGCAGAGATTCCAGGTATGTATCTCAGGCCTGGACTCTTTTCCTAATAGCATTCACTTTTAAGCATATCTGCTAGATGTTCTAGCAGTTTGTGCTTAACAGTAGTAGTGAAAAGTGAACATCAGGAGATCCTCTGTTACCCATAAGGAAAAACATATTTAATGATATTGTGGGTGGGTAGCTAGACTCAACAACCATGATTCCAGGGTCAAACTCAGTCATGGTTCAGAGCTCATCCAGATCGGGCTTGTGCTCCTTCCCACCACTGCCACAAGTCTGGATTTCTATTCAGCAATAGGAAGAACTGCTGGAGTAAAATAAGAAGAGTAATCTTTGGGTGCCTCATGTCCTTAAGATACTCCCTAAGGAAGTAACCCTGGAGCATGGAGGATTACAGGAGGGGTGACACAGAGAACAGGGTGTGCTGGTGGAGGTGGTCCTGCCCACAGCCAGCAGAGCAGCTTGGGCACGGCAGGGCCAAGGGCAACCACTGTAACAGAGGGCAGTTTTGGTGAGCAGTGTGCTGAGGTGGCATTTTTGGCAGAGCAACTGGCAGGCCCATGGAGCTTAATGGCAATCACAGAGCAGCATCCTCAGCACCAGAACAGAGGGGAGTGGATCTTCTGAATTCACCTTGGGTTCCACTAGGGACCTGTTTGAGAAAGAATGGGGGTGTCTCACCAAAGCCTGGTGTCTGCCCATTGCACCTCCTGAGTCTTAGATGAGCAGGTGTGGGCTGAAGCTATTCAGGTGACATATGCTGTCTGCTGTCATGATGGTATGGAAGCAGTAGGGTCTCTTTACTGAAAGCCAACTTGGCCAGGGCTCTTGATTCATGTGTCCCTGTTCTTAGGTAAAGAAAATTGAAGGGATGAAAATGAATGTTGAAATCCTTCAGAAGCCAAGGAAAACACTGTGCTGCTGTTTCTGTTCAGGTCATTGCAAATCCAAGGACTGAGCTGTGCCTTCCTCAGCTTCCATCAGAGGCTGCTTCCACTCTCCCACTTCAGGAGATTTGAAATCTCCTTGGCTTCTGTGTTACTCCATGCCTATGTCTCTTCCAGTTCTGCTGTCTTTTCTCGCTCATTTAATTGGGGCACTGTAACTGCTTCCCTCTCACTGACTTTCCCAGACTCCCTTCATGGTTTCTAACTGGGTGTTCCTCACAGGTGGGGTAGCCATTCCCTCCTTAAGAACCAAGCCCACCTGGCTCAACACGTACTTCACATCCTCACTCTGCGGATGCCCTTGTCAGGAATGGATGAAGCTTGGTTAGATAGACTGTGGTGCCTGTGTTCCAGCCCTACTCTCCTGATTTAAAATGATCCACAGGTAGTTAATACTGCCTATATTAGAATGAAGATTTTTCATCATTTTTAGTCTTCTATATGTAAATAGAAATTATATACTGTATACAACATATTATATACTATATAAAGTATAATGTGTGCATACATATTTAATCAAACCTTTCCTTTATTGGCTGTTCTTGTTTTGTTTTTAGTTTATATTATATTCTGTAGTGTGTCTATGAGACATACATTTACACACAAACCACAATGTATTTATATGCTGTGTAGCACACACACATACTGTATTTTCTTAATTTTAATAAAACTATTGCCTGAAACATATTGACAATTGTGTTTCTAAGAAGAAAAAAATGTAAGAAAGAATGTTAGTTCCTTCTCATCTTAGGTAGTTTTTTTTTTTAAGTTGTGTGAAGGATAGGAGGGGAAGGTGCCATTTCTCTAGGAAAGATGATAATTGCCCAGGTGAGTCCTGTACAGCTCATGTTTGGCTAGCCCTCCTTCACAGTGCTGAGGTATGGTTTTCTCCTGTTTGGCCTTCACACAGCTCACAGTGTACAGTTGCTAGCAGGGAGGAGCCAGGTCCAGATAGCTCCAGGGCTTGTGCAAAGGATGAATTATGAGGCCATAGTCATATGAAATGATTGCTTTCAGTCAGACTTTAAACCTATCATCAGCTCATGAAAAACACTAATAGGAGCCTATTACAGTTTTATACAAAATCAGTAAAATATCCCCCCACCTCAAAGTTTTTTTATTTATTAAATAGGGAATGGTAATAGGTAGTGAGGAAGATTAAATGAGTTAATTTGTGTAGCACTCTTGAAACAGGACCTGAAATATTAACTAATCAATATTAGCAAGTGTTGATGTGTGTGTTTACACTGAATTGATTGATATCTGTATGTGGTATTTAAATTGCACAATAAACTAGAGTTTTGATTTTGTCCACAGTTCCATGCCACATGTTTGCCAAACTGTGTTTTAGGAAATTAACTCAGATTCTTTGTGGTTTTTTCCTTCCAGAATGGTTTAATACTTCTTGAGAAATTGTCAGTTCTCTAAACTATTGTTGTGGTTCAAAATGTGCTGCACTTTGAAATTTAACAGCAGAAAGTGGCAGAAGATCTTGTTTGAGATTATATCGAACAAATGGCACAAAAGAAAACAATTCTCTAGTAGATGCCCAAATGCTCAGGAAAATATGATTTTAAACAACTGTGACTATGAGCATGTTCTCTCAGATGATGAACAGAAATGCATCTGGGGATATATGAGTAGGCTGAGTCTAGAGAACACTTGCGCGCTCCTTTCCAGCACCAGCGCACTGTCCATGTAAGCCTCACAGCACCAAGCTGTTCACTCTCCACATCCCCAGAACTGTGGGTGACATATTGTGTCCTATTTGAAACTTACAGTCATTTCAGGGTCAAGTTTTCTGCTCTCTCATATTGGGCTACTTGTATTTTTTCCATATCATTTGAAGCAGTAGCACTATATTTTCAGCATAGCATTAATTTTCATTAAGTGGACATATAATGCTCCAAGTCTTTGCTACTTGAGAGTTTTGAATAACATTCATTGAGTTGAATTATGTGAGGTTATAAGATATACAAATTGTGAGAATTCAATATCACTTACATTAAAGTGCTTAGTAAATTTTAAACCAAGAAAGAAAATATTACTACGAAGAACTTCCACAAAGGGAATCCAGATTTGGAGAAGGGAAGAAGGAACTAAGGTGTGTCACATACATGAGCCAACCCTTCATGATGGATAGAATCATTTAATGGGCTATAATCCAATGCTAATAAAATTAAAATTAAAATAAATCTTCCATGTTTTTTGAATCAGTATTTTAAAATTCAGGAAATCAAAGTTCATCATCTTCACTTCAATCCCAAAGTGTGCTGCCTCTTTTCCAGGGCCCTTATACTCTCTGCACTAGTGCTCTGGCCGTATTTTGCTATTTATCAGGACCTCAGGGCAGGGTTGTAAAAACCTAAAATTAATATAATAATTAATATCTAGTACAAAGTGAATCTAATATTCACTCTGAGGTGAATATTCCTACACCTGCCATCTCCTTCCCTTCTCTTACTGTATTAATACATGCATTTGTATGTTGTGCTTGTGATATAGATTAGCAAATAGTACGTTATGACTTAGGTAAAAAATTTCCCTTCAAAGTGTCACTTTCAGAGAGGGGACTTGATCTTGGGAGAAATATACTCTTCAGGAAATTAATCCACTGATGAGTTCAGGGCTGAGTGTGCTTGTGCTTGGTGGGGCCTGCTTAGTGGAGGTAAGTTAATGGGGTATGGCTGAAAACACATGTTCTTAAAAATACACCCTTCCAAAATCAAAAAGTTGGTTCTTGAAAAACTAAATAAAGTTGATAAGCCTCTAGCTAACCTCATCAAAAAGAGGTAAGAAAAAATTCAAGTACAAGCAATAAGGAATGAAAAGGGTGAAATTACTACAGACCCAGCAGAAATTCAGAAGATTATCAATAGTTACTTTGAGAATCTTTATGCTCACAGAATAGATGACACAGAAGAAATGGATAGATTCCTCAAAAGGTACAAATTACCAAAATTGAATCAAGAAGATATAACAACTATCAATAAGCCAATAACAGCCAACAAAATACGAAACGTAATAAAAACCCTACCGACAAAGAAAAGTCCAGGTCCTGATGGATTCACAGCTGAATTGTATAAGAAATTTATAGAAGATATAATCCCCACACTCCACAAACTCTTCAATGAATTTGAAAGGGAAACGGTCCTACCAAAATTGTTTCTGGAGGCAAGTATAATACTGATTCCAAAACCAGGGAAAGACACAACCAAAAAGGAGAACTACAGGCCAATCTCCCTCATGAACATAGATGCAAAAATACTCAACAAAGTCCTGGCAAATAGACTACAGCAAATCATCAAGAAGATCATATACTATGACCAGGTAGGATTCATCCCAGGGATGCAAGGATGGTTCAATATTCGAAAATCTATAAATGTAATCCTCTATATTAATGGACTGAAATCTAAAAACCACATGAACATCTCAATTGATGCAGAGACAGCTTTTGACAAAGTCCAACACTCATTCATGTTCAAAGTCCTACAGAAAATTGGAATAGATGCACTCTATCTTAACTTGGTAAAAGCCATTTATGGCAATTGAAAAGCTCATATAATTCTAAATAGGGAAAAACTGAAATATTTTACTCTTAAATCAGGTACAAGACAAGGATGTCCTCTATCACCCCTCCTATTCAATATAGTGTTGGAATCCTTAGCAACAGCCATTAGAAAAGAGGGAGAAGTAAAGGGAATAAGAATAGCTGAAGAAGAAGTTAAATTATCACTATTTGCAGATGACATGATACTTTACTTGGAAGACCCCAAAAATTCCACCAAGAAACTACTAGAACTGATAGGGAAATTCAGTAGCATAGCAGGATACAAAATCAGTACTCAAAAGTCAATAGCATTCCTCTACAGAGATAACAAGCACACTGAAAGGGAAACAATAGAAACAATACCTTTTACAATAGCACTGAGGAAAGTGAAATACCTTGGGATTCACTTAACCAAGGAAGTCAAAGATCTTTTCATGGAAAATTACAACACTCTAAGAAAAGAGATTATAGAGGATTTCAGAAAATGGAAAGATACTGCATGCTCCTGGATAGGAAGAACCAACATTGTGAAGATGGCCATACTCCCAACATTGCTGTACAGATTTAGTGCAATTCCTATCAAACTGCCACCAACATACCTCCCAGACATAGAGAAATTATTCCTAAAATTTATTTGGAACCAGAAATGACCTAGAATAGCAAAGGCAATCGTGGCCAATAAATACAAGGCAGGAGGCATCCCAATTCCTGACTTGAAATTATACTACAAAGCCACTGTGATAAAATCAACATGGTATTGGCAACAAAATAGACCAGAGGATCAGTGGAATAGATTAGAAGACGCAGAGGCATCTACAATCACATTTAGCCATCTGATCTTTGACAAAGGGGCTAAACAAGCTCACTGGAAGAAATATAGCCTCTTTAATAAATGGTGCTGGAAAACATGGCGTTCTACCTGCTGAAAACTTAAACTTGACCCAGCTCTATCACCATGCACTAAGTTACAGTTTAAATCGATTAAAGTTCTAAACATTGAAACAGAAACAATCTCCTGGAAGAGAAAGTAGGAGGAACTCTTGAAGACATAGGGGTAGGTAAAGAGTTCATGAACAAACATGTATTCGCACGGGAAGCACTTGAGAAAATGAACAACTGGGATCAACTCTTCTTGAGGAGCTTCTGCATGTCAAAAGAAATTGTCAACAGAGTGAAAAGACAACCCACAAATTTTGAAAAAAATCCTAATAAGCAATGAGACAGAGGTCTACTGTCTAGAATATATAAAGAACTAAGATATAACAGGGTTCTCCAATTTAGAGGCCTAATTCAGAAATGGGCATCTGAGATGAATATACACTTCTCAGAGGACGAAATTAAAGAAGCATATAAATATATGAAAAAATGCACCACATCATAGCTGAGCACTCTCAGCTATGAACTCATGAGTGTATGAATTTACCTACCAGTAAGTATATTATGAGTGAAAACATATTTTCATACTGATCCTCCACAAATTGTTAGTTAGTCATCTGTGAAATGCAAATAAAAACAACACTGAGATACCATTTCACTCCAGAAAGAATGTGTATCATAAGAAAATCAACCAACAACAAATGCTGGAGAGGTTGTGGGGAAAAGGGAACCCTTCTCCACTGCTGGTGGGAATGTAGACTGGTACAACCATTGTGTAAGTCAGTGTGGAGACTCCGCAAAAGAGTAGGACTAGAAATCCCATTCAAGCCGGCTATCCCCCTACTGGGAATTTTCCCAGAGGAACTGAAAACATTGTATCACAGTGATATATGTGAACCTGTGTTTATAGCAGCACAATGTGTGATAGCAAAATCTTGGAAACAACCAAGATGTCCATCACATGAGGAATGGTTGAAAAAGATGTGGTATTTCTATATAATGGAGTATTACTCAGCTATTAAGAATGATAAGCTTGAAGCATTTATATTGAAGTGGAACATATACTCATAAGTGAAATAAACCAGATACACATGTGTAAATATCGTATAGTCTCCCTATTATAACAAGTGAAAAGCAGAAATAGAAAAGGAAATGTACAAAAACAACTAAAATCAGTTGAGTCAGATAAGGCAAAATTAATGGCATATTGTGTATAGGATACTAATCAGCTTTTCTTCTGGATGGTTAACAACCTAAGTTCACAGATCAAAATTGGAGATATAGAAGGGCCACAAGGCCAGCCAATATTTTGGCCCTAGCCTTTCAAGGTCAGCGATGACTCAGTACATAGGAGAACCTGTACTGCAACATCATGAAACTCAGTTGAGCTCCAAATTTTCTGAAGAAGGAGATTATGGAGCCACAGGGGAAAGAGATTGAAGTTCTGTAGTGTGCCTGGGGAGAGTCACATGGAGATAAAACTTTCTCTCAGGTTCTCACAGAGAGCAAACTGTTCAAGCATTGGACATGACTCATCCACATGGATGACACAGACAAAGGATCTGTACAATAAGGTACAGGACTGCAAGATAAACCCCGAGGGGACTTCACTGACCTCATGAGAAACATAAAGTACATGTGTTGGTATATTAGTCTTGCTCTATATAGGTCTTAACCATCCAGCAGAAAAGTATAAAAATGAAGTATATACTACGGGGCCATAATAATAAGTTGTGCTGTAAATGGCTGTGGTCGACAACTTCTTCAGATAACTCACTATTGTTGTGGAATGCTGGACTATATTGGATTGTTTTGTCGAGTTCAAGGACCTAAGTTAGTTGAATGACAATGGAGTGCCTATCTTTGACAGGTGTAGACAAAGGAAGAGGTATAGAAAGGAAGAGTCATGATGTGTGTGTATGGACAGTACAGCTGCGATGGATAACGCCGTGCTTCTGCATAATTCTATGAGAGGCAAGAGTAACACTAATAGTGGTTGGACAGGATATTATGTCGGCTTCTAGTACTGTGGACAGCCACTAGGAAAATAACAAAATAATAGGAAAGTATTAATTATTGAATCTTTGATGTAATTCAGGTATAATAAATAAGATACACAAACAGCTACACTCTCTTAATTTACTGATAAGAGACATATCCTATAATAATGTCTGTAAGTATATCATGCATGCACCTTCTATGATACCAAAACATTATGAGAACAGTTTGCAATGTATTAATTTATCAAATCCATATTTTCATGGTATCTTAAAACCATCTCATTGATATTTGTGCTTCAATAAAACAAAAATTTGAAAAAAATACACCCTTCCAGTGGCATCCACTTAAATATAAATGCTTCAAGTTTATCATTCTTTATAGCTGAGTAATACTCCATTATATAAAAATACCACATGTTTTTCATCTGGTCTTCTGAATACGTATTGCTTGTCATGACATACCAATTTTTGCCATACTGTCTCTCAAGTAAATGTTTGATTTTTTTTTTAAAAAAAGGGTAATAAATGAAAAAAAGAGAAGAAAGAAAAAAAATACACGCTTCCAGATCCCATGCCCTGGGACCTGTCTATCCAGGCTGACCAGGCTGCACCTCGTAGTGACACTCTCAGCTATGAACTCATGAGTGTATGAATTTACCTACCAGTGAGTATATTATAAGTGAAAACACATTTTCATACTGATCCTCCACAAATTGTTAGAAAAATTAAAGTGCTCCTCATTTAAATTTTGTTTGCTGTGTGTTTTGTCCAGTGCCTGGATACTGAATGATACAGAAATTTCATACCTGAGAGATTGTATTCTGTGACTATACCTGATTATGTGTTTTAGAAACCTACATTTTTAAATAAACACTTCAAGTTACATTGATTTAGATTCCCATACTTTGAAAAATACAAATTGCCTAAATTAAGAAACCTGCTCGAAATTTAAGTTGAATCCTGGTTTCAAATTCTCTGCCTATGAACATTGTATTGGAATGTCTGGGCCTATCCGAACTCAGGACAGAAGCTATGTCTTTTTACCTGTGAGATGAAGGATCCCTAAAGAATGATAGCATTTCTTTATTTGACTTGAATTTCAATTTGAAAATAGCATATACTTACTTATCTTCCTATTTGAACACAATATTCTTATCGTGCAGGTCGAAATCAGAGTAAATCAAGATATTGTAGAGAATACTACTCCCATGTTTCTTTGTAATCAATCCCCCCCCCCTTTTTTTTTGCATTTAGTACAGGGGATACAGAGTCTACAGGGTTTCACTGTGCAGATCAGACTGACAGACTGTTGTCACTCTCCCAAGTGCTAGAACTACAGATGGACATCACCATGCCCAGCCTCAATTGCTGTCTCAGGGCACCCTGAGGGTGGGGTCAGCACAGCAAGCTGGGTATCGAACTCTGGCCACTGCGCTCTGCCTATGTAGGTACTTTAGCTTGCTTGAGCTATCTGGCTGGCCCTTGTTTATTGTGAAAATTCACAACTATAAAATCTCCTGGTAGCTTCCTCTTCCCCTCCCCTGATCAACACTTAACTTTGATAGCTCTGCAAATGTGGCCCTCTGAAAACATGCAAACAAGCATCATGCATGGAGACTGTTACAGAAGTCCATGTGCAGGCTGGGCTGCTGTGCAGAGCTACAGGCCCACTAAACGCTTTTATGCTGATAGTGGTACAGCCATTCTTTCCAGTACTCCCATAGTTCCAAAAATTACCCAAGGTCATTTTTTCTACTCATAAAGCCCATGGTAAGTCTCCTCAAATAAAATCAATGCACAATTGTAGTAGAATGTCGTAGGCATTATGGATCTCATTCCAGAAGTCCTCTCTAGGTGTTTTCCTTCTCAGTGCTCTTACAGCCCAGCAGGAAGGAAGGCATTCCAGATATCCTCCAGTCTCTGTATCCTTTTAGGGTTACAGTTCATTTGAGGATTTTTTTTTTTTTTTGCAAAATTAAAAAAAAAAAACCAAACCGTGTTAAAAAAATCAAGTTAATTTTTTTTTAAAGCAAAATCATTGTATTGTCTATAGTGTTGAAGTTATGAGGCATTCCACTAAAATCTAAAATATTCAGGACATTTTCATGTGTGGGAGATTGAATTTATAATTAGAAATATAATTTCCATGTAGTTTTCTCAGGAGATAGAAATCTCAAGATAGTCACTTTTAAAAATTAACAATGGGAGTGGAGAACGAAATATACTTGAGTTTATAATCCTTAATAGTTTCTTTACTGTGCTGTGATTTTAATTCTATTTGAGCTAATATACATACCTGTAAAATTGATCAGCTGATTCAACAAATTAGATTCCCTGGCATAAAATTGCTTCTCATTGGCAGTGCTTCTGCCTTAGTACAGACCTGTCTTGCCAAGTATTTGTATTAAAACTGAACTCATTTTGAGCCAGTTGAACTTTGCTTTTATGCTGATGGGTTGTTATGGAAATTTCAACCTTGGTAATGTATTTTGGCCATTGGGGACCTTTTTGTTTAGCCACTTGATTTGTGTGTGTCTGGTTTTAAGTTCAGTTTAAACCTGAACTGATTTCTTTATCCCACATTAGACCTAATATTTTGTATGCTAGTTTGTTTTTAAATAGTGTTTTGAATTTAGTATCTGCAAAATAGCTTTATTTCTTTAATACTTATTAATTAAACTTTCAAATAATGTTACAATACTGGAGAAAAATGACATAGAAGAGTATGTTTACTGTTCTTTAGGGCAATGATTGGAAAAGGAAGCATGTTAGGTGCTGTTTTCTCTGGGAGCATGATTGGATGGCAGTGTTGAGATATGTGGTGTCACATATCTGTGTCAGTGCTGCATGAGAGCATTTCCATAATTTGGTTTTACAGCCTTCTTTTTTGCAGGAGAGGGTTCTTAGGAACTGATCACTACCCATGGTAAACATTTGCCTCTTGTCTATATATAGCTGAAATAAGTTGTTTTACCTTTGCTTGCATATATTTCATAGACCTTCTGAGTCACATAAACTGTCATGCTTTTCTTTTTGACAGTAAATCATGAAAACATTCGCTCTGTGGTTCTCTGCCTGATAGTTGCTGTCACTTGCAGGAGCCAGTTGGTGACTGAGTGCTTCTTTTTTTTCTCTTTTGTGTACATCAGAAATGGCTTTCATAAATGGACTTCCCTTCTCATCTACCTTATTTCTTAGGTTCCACAATGTGCATTTCTTCATATTTCAACATTTCTGAAGTGAAGATGTGTCATTAAGGGTTTGATTTTTTTTTTTCTTTCTCTAAAGGTTAGAAAATCTTCCTTCTTAAAGTGGATACGATTTTGTTTTAAATTAAATAATATATTACAATAGGATTTAGAGTTGAAATTGCTATAGATATTTGGATAATGCAAAATGTGGCTCAGTTTTTTTTTAATTAAAAATCCTTTATTTTTTTGGTGCAGGGTCTCACTATGCAGTTCATACTTGTAGTGATCCTTCCCAGTGCTGGGATTATGGTGTGTACCACCACACCTGGATCCAGGGCAGGTACAGCATGTGGTACCAGAAATCAAACTCAGGACCTTGTGCTGGGAAGGCAGCTGCTTAGCCCACTGAGCTATCTCCCCAGCCCAAGTGGCTCAGTTTCTTGTTCTAAACAGAGCTCACTCATTATATTTTTATTCATTTAAATTATCAGATTAAAATTTTTATGAATCTTCCTTCACTTTTTTCCTCCTTTCTCCACTGTTTTTATTATTTTCTCTCCATCCACCCATCCATTTCTTCCTTTCTTCATCTATCTCTTTCAGTACCTACAAATATTTAATAAGCACATTTCATGGTTTTAAAACATAGAAGTGTAGTATATGTGCTGCTGAAGCAAGCACAAAAATAGGTTAAACTTGATGTTATATTTGATGTTAAGTACTTATCTTGCATTTATAAGTAAATAGAACAAATGTTTTATCTGTCTTGAAATGGATTGCAGAAGAACAAAAGGGAAGACATAGTCTATTTTGTCAAAGTAAAATGAGAAATAAAATGACTGCTTGTTGTCTGATCTTTGTCTCAAAAGAATAACAGGAAATATGCAGGTGAAAAAGGAGAGCAAATCTGTCTCAGGATGTAAGAAGTGGCTTGCAGGAATGAAAAATCTATTTTAAAAAATCAAATGACCACAGATGCCTGAGTAATGTATGTGAATTTATAATACTGGTAGGAAAACCACAGATTATTAAAGACCTTCTACGTCCCCTTAGGAAAGAAGTTTTTCTGGAGGGCAAGGTGAGCCTGATTTAGGGATTACTTCTTTAAAAACTTGTGGCATCTAATGAGTAATAGAGAATGAGTAATAAGTGTGAATCAGGTTAAATTGAAGTCAGAGTCTTCAAATGGAAGATTCTGTAATATATTACATGAGAAATGAGAAATACAAAAATGATAAAACTATATTATAAATGTATGGTTATGTTAGGGCTGAAAAGATTTTGTGACCAATTATCAATGAGAAGTAGAAAGTAAGAGTTAATATTGTGTTGCTTATAAATGATATTTCCTTAAGCCTTTGAGATGCAGATCAGGCATTGAGATATCATTTCTTTTTTTCATTGTGCTTTGATAATGGCTGTGAGATAGGGACAAAGGAGGAAGGGGAGGTGTAAAATGAGAGGTAAAGGTAAACTAATTTTGGGTTGAGAATTTGATTCCTGTGGATATCAAGTAACTAGTTTCAAACATGAGTTTGCAATAAAACCATTAGAGGCACTATGTGATGAGCATTATCTCGTTTAAAGATCCATGTTGCCTGACTAAAATCACTGATGTTCCTTTTTGTATCAGCATGCTGGGTCTTGGAGAACTTAAGTAATCCCTGAACTCAGAAAACTACAAAATAGTAGAAATAATGTTGGATCTCAAATATGTAAGTCTTTGGGCCAGGGAGATGGCTCAGCGGCAGAAGCACTTTCCTGGCAAGTGCAAGGGTCTGAGTTCAATCCCTGGTTCTGAAAAAAAAAAAGAAAATAATTCAAATATGTAATTCTAAAGTCTGGATGAGTTGTTTTGCTACAATTATTGGACTTTTTTTTAAGTTTGTAAATAATTTTTATTTTTATTTTTTCCATTTATTTTTATTTTATTGAAATACAAATGTCAATCAGACAGTTTCAAGACACCTTAACCATACAGAGTCGATGAATTAATACATTGCAAACTGTTTTCATAACGTTTTGGTATTGTACAAGGTGCATACATGATATTATATTTACAGGTATTATTTTAGCAGATATCTCTTATCAGTGAATTAAGAGTGTAGCTGCTTACTTATCTTTTTTTTATAGCTGAATTATATCAAAAATTCAATAATTATTTACCTAGTGGATGACCATAGCACTAAAAGCTGACATAATATTCTGTCCAACCACCATTAGTGCAGTTCTTGCCTATCATAGAATTATGTAGAAGCACAGCATTATCTATCCCAACTGTACTGTCTATACACACACATCATGATTTTTTCTTTCTACACCCCTTCCTTTGTCTACACCTGTCAAAAGTGGGCACTCCATTGACATTCAACTACCTTAGGTGCTTGAACTCCACACCACAATCCAACACAGTCCAGCATTCTGCAACCATAGGGAGTTATTCAAAGAAATTGTCGACCATATCCATTTACAGCTCAGCTTAATATTATGGGCTCACGATATATACTTCATTTTTATACTTTTATACTTTTCTGCTGGATGGTTAAGACCTCGGTAGATCAAAACTTATATACCAACACATGACCTTTATATTTCCTATGTGGTCATTGAAGTCTCCTCAGGGTTTATCTTGTAGTCCTGTACATTATTCTGTAGTTCCTTTGTCTGTGTCATCCATGTGGATGAGTCACGGCCAATGCTTGATCAGATTGCTCTCTGTGAGAGCCTGAGAGAAAGTTTTCTCTTCATGTGACTCTCCCCAGGCACACTTTAGAACTTCAATCTCTTTCCTCTGTGGCTCCACAATCTCCTTGCTCAGAAAATTTGGAGCTCACCTGAGTCTCATGATATTGCAGTACAGGTTCTCCTATGTCCTGAGTCTTCGCTGACCTTGAAAAGCTAGGGCCAAAATGTTGGCTGGCCTTGTAAAAAAAAGAAAGTCCATGAGACATCTTCTTGAGAAGGACATTTTGGGGTATTGATCCCCCAGAACTTATTTCATTGAGCACAGCCATCCAGGCAGTCAGGGTTTGCTGTAGCCATTGTCCAAGGGACCCTGGATATTGCTCCTACTGAGAGTAGACCTTGGTGTTGTCTGTAAGAGCTGGTTTTACTGACATGCAAATGTAAAGATGTCAGAGGACAGTCTAGAAAGTCAGGAAGGGAATGACTGAGAGCACTGCATGAAGCTCTGGTAATGAAGTCAAAAGTATAGGAGAAACCCAGTGGAATCAGACATGCCAGAAATTTAGAATGTTTGCAAGGAAAACTGTAGGATTCTAGAAATGGCTGTGTGTACTGCAACTGGTAGGACCATACTTCTGGGTTCTCCCAGTCCCTTTGGACCTCAGATTTTACCTTCCTGTGCCCCAGAAGCCCAATGTAGAGCTAGAGGACTTCATGTTTGCTCTAATGTCATTTCGTCTTTCATTGTTCCTGTTCTTTACTGTGCCCCTATTCTTTTCTTTTGCAAAGGGAATAATTACCTTATGCAAGTGTACCTTGGAATCACGTAATTTGTTTTAAATTATTAGAGACTAATAGTTTTTTGTGAGTCTTATTGAATATTTTGAGTTGTAAAAATAGTAGACCACTGAGACTTTGAGGAAGGAATTCTTGTGCTTTCCATTGTACAGAAGATAGTTGTAACATGTTAGGCAGAACTATAACCTTGTGTTTATTTGAGGATGAAGGATGATTTAAGGAGGCTATGAATATTGGTGGGGTGCCAGGTAAGTTCAATAATGCCAACTTGATTGGCTTTGAGATTTTCCCAAGGGATCAGTGGAGTGTACTAAGGGCACATAGCCTTGGCATCCATGTCTGGTCCCCATCACCTCCTCTGGCACTGTTCTGCCATTCTATGAGCTAAACATCTTGTTTTGTAGTGCCCTTCTTGCATGTTGTTTCTGCCTTGGTCCAGCAGACTGGGTTTAATCTGAAACTGAGCCAAATGAAACCTTTTGCTCTTTGAATCTGTGAATGTTGCATATTTGTGTCCAGCACCAGAAAAGCTGGCTAATACACATCGGCTCACAGGTAAGAGTTGCTCTGAATCTTTGAGTAGACTTTGGATTTGGAATTTGTGGCAGTTTTGGAACTATAAAGAATTCAATGACTCATAAATGGACTAAGTGCATTTTGCATAGTGAGATGGGCAGAAGATTTTGGAGGGCTATGAGTCGTGTTCGTTTAGGTTTAAAATGTCCCCTAATGATCAACATGGAGCTTTTGGAAGATGATTTGGAAGATGAAGGGAGTAGTATACTCACTGGTGAGTAAATTAATACACTCATGAGTTAGTAGCTGAGTGTGCTACTAGGAGATGGAGCCTGGTCAGGGGAGATAGGTCCCAGGGCATGGGATCTGGAAGGGTATATTATTGTTCTCATTCTTCCTCTCCTCTCTCTGGCTTTTGGCTGACATGGGGTGAGAAGTATTTAGCTACCATCCCTTCCACTGTGCTGCTGCTGCCTGTGAGCCAGCCTATGTGCATGAGCTTAGACGCTGAAATGGAGCTCAAGTTAACCTGCCCTGTTTCATGCTGTGGGTATTGGGGGTTTGTTTCTACATTGAGAAATGGATGAATACATATTAATTTTTTTCTTTCATTGATTAAACTTTGAGTACTGTATCTGAAACGTTAACCCTGCATCACCTAAATTTCTTCTGTTTTATTTTCTATGGATTTTATCAGTTAGCATTTTATTTTTAGGTCTTTGGTCCATTTTTGAGTTAACTTTTGTGAATGGAGTAAGATCTAAATCCAGACTCATTTTTATGCATGTGGACATCTAGCTATTCTAACATCTTTTGCTGAAAACCCATTTTTCTCCATGAATTTCCATAGTTCCTTTAGTAAAGATCAGTTGACTCTCTACTTGTGGCCTATCTCTGGTCTCTCTATTCTGTTCCATTTATCTGTCTGTTTTTTTTTTTTTTTTTTTTTTTACCAAAACCACACCATCTTCCTGTTGTGATTACTATAGTTTCTTTTTTTCTTTCTTTCTTTTTTTTTTTGGTGGAACCGGGGATTGAACTCAGACCCCTGTGCTTGCCAGGGAAGTGCTTATTCTACTAAACCATCTCCCTGGGACCTATAGTTTCATAGTAATCTTTTGTATTTTTAGGGAAGAGTCTATAGGGTATTCAGGGTCTCACTACTAGATTGAACTCATAGTGATCCAGCTGTTTATAGCCTCCCAAGAGCTGTGAATATAGTTGCACACCACCACGCCCAGTCTCAATTGCTCTTTCAGTGTACCCCAGGTATGGTGCCAACATGGCAGGCCTGGGGATTGAACCGCTGGCCCCTGCACCTGCTTGCAGGCACTTTAATCTGCTGAGCTATTTGGCTGGCCCATACTAATCTTAAAGGTATGTATTGGGCAGTCCTCGAACTTTCTTCTTCAGTATTGTTTTTTATTTCATGCCATTGGTTTTTCAAAAAATTATTTAGAATCAGGTTACTTATATGCACCATAACTCACTGGAATTTTTCTTTTGTTTTTTTTTGTTTTTGCAATACTGGGGATTCAACTGAGGACCTTGCGCTTCCCAGGCAAGCTTATTCTACTGAGCTATCTTCCCAGCACTCACTGGAATTTTGACTGAGTTTGTGTTGAATATATAAATCAAATTAGGATGAGTTGACTTCATATTAATAAGTTTTCCTATCCATGGGAATATCTTTACATTAGTTGAGAATTTGAAAGATTTCTTTCACTAGAGTTCTATTGTTTTCTTCTGGTAAGACATGTACCGATTTTTTTAGATTTAGACCTGAATCTTTCACTGTTTTTGATGCTAGTATAAATACTATTATGATTTTAGTTTTAAATGTTGAATGTTCATGTTGCTATATAGGGAAGCAATAGAGGTTTTTATGTAGTAGCCTTGTATCCATCAACGGATCTTTGCTTATAAGTTCCTGGATGCTATTGATTGTTTTGATGTTTCTACATAGATAATCAATCATATGATCTATGAGTAACAAGTTTTATTTCTACCTTCTCAGCTGTGTACCTTTGTGTTTCTTTTCTTTTGTACTACGGTGTCAGCAAAGAATTCTAGTAGGAATCCTGAAGGATATATCCTTGCCTATGTTCCAGAGTTATGGAGAAAACACTCACAATGTCAGCCACTAGTTTTTCATAGATGTTCTTTATCATATTCAGAAATTTTATTCCTGCTCCTTGATGCTGAGATTTTTTAAATAAATGGCTTTTGTATTTGGTTGGATTATATTTGTGCATCTGTTTATAATTGGAATAAATCCTACTTGGTTATGCTATGTAATTTTTTTTGAGACTTTGTTGAATTTTGATTTGCTATTGTTTCATTGAGAGCTTGTAGTGTTTAGTCTTTCCTTCATAGTAATTTTAGAAAGAGGTTTTAATTTATGAAGCAGGAGGGTATAAATGATAGGTAGTGTCAATGTACAATAAAGGCATTTGTACATTTTTTATTATACCCATTATAATTTTATAGATCAAGTGAGGTAGACATAACTGCAAATTACATGAAACCTCCCTCAGAATTCAGTTGCCACCTTATTTAATGACGGTGAACCTCCTGTTGGAGCCTGAAAAGAATAAGACTGTGTCTGGACTTGGGGGAAGAACAGTAAGCTATATACTGGCCTGGACAGGGGACATTATATTTGGAGAAATAACAATTGGGAGATAGAGAAGAGAGAATGGGAATTGATGTGCTTACCATCTCTTTACAATAAACTGAGAACATATTTATTTTTGCACACTAGAACATCCATGCTTCATGACATCCCTGCAATATTTCACATCAGAGAATCAGAGCAGGCTGAAAGTTTCTTGTCTTCTTCATGTTCCCTAAGAGATGAACTTCATGACTGTGGGAAAGTCAAGATAGTGATAAATTAGCAGCAGGTGGTTGAAACAGCATGATCCAAATGGCGGTGCATTTCCATTTGGGAGAACAGTCAGCCATGACTAAGCCACCTGTTCTAATAGCTTCTATACACAGGATATTAACTTTCCCAACTGTATCAAAGTGTAAGGTAAGAAATGTATTATAAAATACAGGTAAACACATGTTAAATAAATAAATGAATTATAGTGGACTAAGTACAGTGTTCTCAAGTCTAATTCAAAGACATAGAGAAATATATGAGGTTTCATAATGTGCTCTGAACCCTCAACAAAGATAAAGCAAAACATCTGGAGCATTTATAGCTGCCATAAAGGAAGGATCAGGTAAGAGCCTCACAGTGTGTTCTTTTCACAAGCTCAAAAGGGTAGTCTGCCAATTAGCTACTTAACCATCTTTAAAGAATTCTGCTTTCCATTATAAAGCACTTCAGTAACTTTTTTGAATTAGTCCTTAGTAGTAGTAGGGAATGGAAGAAAGAAAACATTCTAGTTATTTATCCTCTGCAGAGAAGGTTTGGTTTCTTACAAACCTGAGGTGTAAATTAAGACCACAGTTTATCTGGGATGTAGTAGGTTTTATATCAGTGAGAAGGATCTTTTAAAATGATCTGATTGATAGGTAGCAAAGTAATTTCCTCTAGGTCATTGGATCTGATCCAACCATCTGGGTACTATATACACTGTGGATCAACAATACAAGAATCATATGTATGTGTGTGTGTGTGTGTGTGTGTGTGTGTGTATATATACACATACACACATATATGTATATATATATATACTCATATATATATGTATATATATACACTCATATATATATGTATATATATACTCATATATATATACATATATATATGAACATATATATATATATATATATATATATATATATATATATATGGAGAGAGAGAGAGAAGATCCATCTGCATAATTCTGTTTCCTTCCATTATTGCTGAAATAAAAGTCAAAGGAAAGGATTTTGAACTCTGTATGAATTACATTGACTATAGTGATATAAAATATTTCTAGTACAATACCTTGAAAATTAGGAAATATAAGAAATAAAGGAGCCCATTTTTAATTTCTTTTCTAATAATATATTTGATGTAGGTGAGAATTATATATCATTCTGCCCTAAAAATTAATCCTATATAGGTGCTAACGTAATAACTGTACAAAACTCTACACCAAAGGTCAGAGGATAGTGCCCTACAAAATGACAAATAGAAGAAGCAAAATGCATTCTCAGGCCCCGAATCCACCCAGAACAAATGCAGGAGAAACTAGCTTAGAAGAAATTGAAAAACACATATCTGAAATCTCTGAAATAATAGCATTTCAAGTAAAGAAACAACTGCAAAAAGATGTAGAGGAAATCAGATCAGAAGTAATCTCTGAAGTAAAAAAAAGGAATGATAACTATAATGAAAGAATTACTAAGTACTTCTAAGGAAGACACCAACAAAAACTTAGAGGAGAAGAGAAAAATGATAGAATCCTTAAATGAGAAGTATAGGAAAGAAATAAGTGCATGAAGCAGATGCAAGGAGACATATAGGAAATTAAAACCTTAATCACATTCTGGCAAAACCATTTGAATGAAAGTGAAGATAGAGTTTCAAACCTTGAAGACACTGTTGCAGCTAGTAAAAAGTTAAGAAATGATCTCTGAAAAACAACTAAGATGCAGGAAAATATAATCCAACATCTGTAAGACAATGCAAAGATGAACAATGTAAGACTTATAGGCATCAATGAGAAAGAAGGAGTCAATAAAAATAATATAAAAAGAATATAGGCAGAAGTAGCAGCAGAAAACTTCCCAAATGTGGGGAAATAGTAGAACTACAATTAACAATAACCCAATTAAAACCACACCCAGATATGTAATAGTCAAGATCCTAGAAATTCAGCACAAGAACAATATACTAAAAGGTACTAGAGCAAACAAACAGATCACATTTAAAGGAAAACCTGTAAGAATAATGGCAGACTTCTCTTTACAAAAATCAAGTCAAGAAGATCATGCAACAAAGTACTACAAATCTTGCTAGAAAACAAATTCCAACCCAGACTGATATACCCTGAAAAACTCTGTTTCAAGTTCAATGGAGAAGTGAAATACCTCCATGTCAAAGAACAACTAAAGAGCTTCATGATGAAAAAGTCAAACCTACACAGACTATTAAAAGGTATTCTAGAGACAGACCAAAATGACCACAACACCACAAATAAGAATGGAAAGAAACAAGCAAATAGAACAAACAATTAAATGCAAGAGAAAAAGACATATACCACAGCAGGTAAATAACATGTCAGTCATAAGGCAATACATCTCAATTGTAACCATCAATGTAAATGGACTTCACCAATTAAAAAAAATAAATTGGCACAGTGGATTAGGAAGGAAAATTCATCAATATGCTGTATACAAGAAACATACTTAACTCATGAAGAAATTCATAGGGTGAAAGTCAAAGGAAGAAAACCAATACTACATGCCCTAGGACCTCAGAAAAAAGTAGGGGTAGCAATCCTCTTCACAGAGAACCTGAAGTTCAAAAGTGATCAAACAAAATAAAGGAAGCTACTACATACTGGTTAGGGGAAAAATAGAAGAGGAAGATACAACAGTCATAAATATATATGCCCCAAATACAGGATCACCCAACTATATGAGACAAATCTTAGTGGACATGAAACATGTAATATCCAATATCACAATATTAACAGGAGACCTTAACACTCACTTTTCCTGAAAAGATAGGTGAAGCAGGCAAAAACTTAGAAAGAAGTAGCAGAACCGAATCTGACCTTTGAACAAATGGCCTTAGTGGACATACACAGAGTGTTCCACCCAACCACATCTGAATATACATTTTTTTCAGCTGCACATGGGTCATTTTCTAAAATAGACCACACGTTAGTCTATAGGTCATGCTTAAGTATATGCAAGAAAACAAATTATCTCATGCATATTATGTAACCACAATGTAATGAAACTAAAAATAAATGACAAAGGAAACCAGAAAAACCCCATAAATACATGGAAATTAAATAATATCCTCCTCAGCAACCAATGGGTTACAGATGAAATTGAACAAAAAATTAAAAAATATCTACAGTTCAATGAAAATTCAAGCACAATTTATTGGAATTTATGGAAAGCAATGAAAGCAGTTCTTAGAGGGAAATTTATAGCGGTGAACTCACACATTAGGAAAACAGAACAGTAATAAATAAATAACATAATGCTGCACCTCAGACGTCTAGAAAAAGAGCAAACCAAACCCAAAGCCCAAAGAAAGGAGAAAATTATAAAAATTAGAGCAGAAATTGATGCAATTGAGATGAAGAAAACAATACAAGGAATTAATGAGTCAAAAGCTGGTTCTTTGAAAGATTAAATAAAATTCATAAGCCCCTACTAACCTCAGCAAACAGAAGAAAGAAAAAATTGAAATTAAAGCAATAAGAAATGAAAGAGGAAAATTACCACAGACCCCGTGTAAATTCAGAAGATCATCAGTAGCTACCTTCAAAGTCTTTACTGTCACAGAATTGAAGACACAGAAGAAATGGGCCGATTCCTAGAAAGGTACAAATTACCAAAACTGAATCAAGAGAATGTAAGAACTGTGAAGAAGCCAATAACAGCCAATGAAATTGAAAATGTAATAAAAAAATTTACTGACAAAGAAAACCCATGTCCTGATAGATTCACAGCTGAATTCTAAAAGAAATTTACAGATGATATAATCCCAATATTCCTCAAACTGTTTTTATTTTTTCTGTATTTTAGGGAAGGGTCTACAGTGTTCAGGGTCTCACTACTAGATAGGACTCCTAGTGATTTTCCTATTTACAGCCTCCCAAAAACTGGGATTACAGGTGCATGCCACCGTGCCCAGTCTTCAAACTATTCAGAGAAATTGAAAGTGAAACAATACTCCCAAAATCATTCCTGGAGACAATTATTATACTGATACCAAAATCAGTGAAAGATTTAACCAAAAAAGAAAACCAAGAGCCAATCTCCCTTATGAATATAGATGCAAAAATCTTCAATAAAATCTTAGCAAATGGAATACACTAAATCATCCAGAAGGTGAAACACCATGACCAGGTAGGATTCATCTCTGGCATGCAAAGATAGTTTAACATATGCAAATCTATAAATGTAATATACTATATCAATAGAGCTAAATAAAAAAAATCCACATGACCTTATCAATGCAAAAAGTCTTTTGACAAAGTCCAACATTCATTCATGATCAAAGCTCTACTGAAAATTGGAATAGATGGCTTCTACCTCATTTTGATAAAAGCCATCTATGAGAGTCCCAACAGCCAACATAGTTCTAAATAGGGAAGAAACTGAAATATATTACTCTCAAATCACGTACAAGACAAGGATGACCTCTGTCGCCACACCTATTTACTATAGTGGAAGACGCAAAAACCTCCACAGAGAAGCTGCTAGAATTAATAAACAAATTCACTAGCATAGCAGGTTGCAAAGTCAGTACTCAAAAGTCAGTAGCATTCCTCTACACAGATAACAAACATAGCCAGATAAATTAGAGAAAAAAATACCCTTTATAATAGCACTGAAGAAAGTGATATATTTAGGAATTAATCTAACTAAAGAAGTAAAAGATCTATTCAGTGCTATTTACAGTACTCTGAAAAAAGATATTACACAACATTTCAAAGAATGGAAGGTTATTCCTTGCTCCTGGATAGAAAGAACCAACACTGTAAAAATGGCCATACTCCCCAAATTTTTATATAGCTTTAATACAAACCCTATCAGAATACCATCAACATAGCTTATAAACCTAGAGAAAACATTCCTAAAATTTATTTAGAACCAGAAAACCCTGAAATAACAAAGGCAGTCCTGGGCAACAAAGGCAAAGCAGGAGCCATTACAATTCCTGACTTGAAATTATTGTACAAAGCTGCTATGATAAAATCAGCATGATATTGGCAAAAATAGATATGATAGTCAATAGAACAGATTACAAGATGCAGATAACACTACAAACACACTCAGCCACCATATCTTTGACAAAGGTGCCAAAGTTGCTTACTGGAAGAAAGATAACCTGTTTAACAGATGGTGCTGAAAAAACTGGCTCTCTACATGCTGAAATCTAAAACTAGACCTGGGTCTATGACCATGCACTAAGCTAAAGTCAAAATGGATTAAAGATCTAAACATTGAAACAGAAACACGAAATCTCCTGGAAGAGAAAATAGGTGGAAATCTTGAAGATATAGGGGTAGGCAAACATTTCATGAACAAAAAATCAAACTGCACGGGAAATACTTGAAAGAATCAAGAACTGGGACCTCCTCTTATTGAGAAGTTACTTCACATCAAAACAAATGAGTAACACTGAAAAGACAGTCCAGAAATTTGGGAAAAAAATCTTACTAATAAGCACTAAGACAAAGGTCTTCTATCTAGAATATATAAAGAACTAAAAAATATTACTGGATTCAAATTTGAAGACCCAATCCAAAAATGGGCATCTGATATGAAAAAAATACTTCCCAGAGGATGAAATGCATGAGGCAAATAAATACATCAAAAAATGCTCCATATCCCTAGGCTTTCAAGAAATGCAAATTAAAACAACATTGAGATATCATCTCACCCCAGAAAGAATGGCTATCATAAACAAATCACCCAACAACAAGTGTTGGAAAGGCAGGGAAAAAGGAACCCTTCTCCACTGCTGGTGGGTATATAGATTAGTGCAGTCATTATGGAGATCAGTGCAGAGACTTGACTCCTCAGAAACCTAGGACTGGAAATCCCATTCCAGCTATCCCCCTTCTGGGAATTTTCCCAAGATAACTGAAAACATATCACAGCGATATATGTGCACCTATGTTTATAGTAGCACAATTTGTGATAGTCAAATCTTGGAAACAACCAAAATGCCTACCACCTGAGGAATGCATGGAAAAAGATGTGGTGGTTTTATCCAATGGAGTATTACTCAGCTTTAAAGAAAAATAAGCTCAAAGCCATCATATGTAAATGGATGCAACTTGAAGCTGTACTCATGAATGAAATAAGCCAGCCCCACATGGATAAATATCATATTGTCTCTCAAGGGTAAGAACTCAAAAGAAGAAATACAGGTAAATGGAAAGTGAGAACTTAACATTAAACAATGAAGGAAAAAACATCAGGATATAGGGTAGGGGCAAAACCCATACATTTATATAAACAAGATGGCTAAGGCAATTATCCTAAGAATCTCCCTCAGGTTTTTGAAAATAGCAGTTAATGGGTAGGATTTTCACCCTGACTAACTCTATATGCTAATACCTGTGAACTAAGAACTACACTGTGGATAGTTGTAGTAATATCTACAACTAATGTATAATACTGAAACCATGCTTGAAATACTAGTCATTTTGGTCTTCTAAAAGCATACTGCTTCTAATATCATAGCAATTTTTGCTCTACTCTCTTTAAAGTAAATGTTATTAAAAAAGAAAATAAAGGTAATTAAAAGATAAGAAAAAAATGTCATAGGATTGTCCTGCTACCATGTTGTAAATGGCTTGATTTCTAAATTTCTGTATAAAAAATTCACATTCTATAGGGATATAAATTTTATAATATCCATGGTTGTTGGAAAATAGCATTTCCACATTATGTCTAAGGTATTTGATATTCAGACAGATCGTGATGTTACGCTCAACTGCCTCTGTTATGGGGTAATATCATTAAGCTTCTCTTCTGGACATTTAACAACTAAAGTTTTCAGATCAAAAATTAGGAAAATAAGAGAGACTATACTGTGACATCTTGCAAGTCAGTAGTGTGCCAAGTCTTCTGATCAAGGAGATTATGGCCACAGAGGAAAGTGATTGATGTAAAGTGTGCCTAAGGAGATTCACTTAGAGAGAAAAAGTTCTCTCAGGCTTTCACAGAGAGCAAATTGGTCAAGCAGTGACCGTGAGTCATCCAGATGGATGACTGAAAAAGGATCCCTAAGGTGCTGTACATGGTTCCAGGGAAAGTCCTGAGAGGATTTGACTGACCTTATTATCAGATAGTTACATCTTTAGTTATATAGATCTTACTTTAACTTGGTCTAAACCATCAAGCAGAAAAATGTAACCACGAGGTATGAAAAGTAAAGCTTTATTAATGGTGAGCTGTAGAAAGCTGAAGTTGGCAATTTTGTACATTTGCTGGTTGTGTTGATAGCTCACTACTATTGTGGACTATTGTGCTATATTGGGTCATTTTGCTGAATTCAAGTACTACAGTATTTGGACTGGCATAAAGTATGAAAACTGTAAAGACTTCTACAAATACAGACTTCTACAAATAATAGCAGTGGAACACCCATCTCTGATAAAACAAAACTAAAAAGGGGGATATAAATAAAGGACCAAGGGCAGGCCAAATAGCTCAGCAGATTAAAGCACCTGCTTAGGCAGACTCAGCGGCTGGTTTCTATTCTTCCAGGAATGAATTTGGGAGTATTGTTTTAATTTCATTGAAGAGTTTAAAGACTGGGCATGGTGGCATTTTCCTGTACTCCCATCACTTGGGAGGATGTAAACAGGAGGATCACTACAAGTCAATTCCATACAGTGAGACCCTGCAGACCCTGTCCTAAATTAAATAAACAAACAAACAACTAAATAAATATAAAAGACCATTTTGTTGTGGAAAACAATATATGTGTATACACAGTAGTTAGGATAGATATGCAGCTACTTTCTCTTAGTTCAATGAGAAGAAATGTTGTACTAATATTGCTTAGACAAGATATCTTGTCTGCATGTTGCCCTCTGAATAACTACTATGAAGACAACAATGTGCAATACATTAATTATTATAACTGTCCTAGTAACCTGTTTTGAAACTGTTTCATTGCTATTTTATCTTTTTTAATTAAAATCAATAAAAATTAAAAAAATAATCCTATGTATTTTCTGAAGTTGATAAATATTATGCTGTCCATATGAACATATTTCCTATCATAGCTAAAAAGTAGCTTTCTTGTAATCGCTTTGCTGTTGAACAATGATCAAATAAGGACAGATTGTTTACTCAGTGTCACTCTTTCTAAAATGTTGTAAGTGTTATCAAGAAAAAATTATGATTAGTGTATCAGGAAATTTTTATATATGCTTTTCTGCATTTGTAAGTTTGTGTTCGACTTGTTGCCCTCTTTAAAAAAAAGTAAGTATAAGGAAGTGTTAATAGTTCTCAGATTTGTTTTTAAGGGACTACGATATCTAGTGGGAAATTTAAAAATAACTACATACATTTATTTTTTAAATCCCACTTACAAATGGTTATTGTCTCACATTGATTTTTGTTCTTAGTTTCAAAATAATTGATTCTTAGTGAAACACATCTATTCTCTTAATGTTGCATATTTTTGAACAAGTTAAAGCATAGAGTGAAAGAAATGCTAAAGATATTGAAGGTTTTTGTGTTCCAGGTGCTGCATAGTCAAATCTCTCAATTTAAAGAACAATTGGAAACTGGAATGTAGCATCTTATTCTTTCAACAAAGGAGGAGTTTGGTGCCAAAATGGATATAATTAAAAAACAAATTTGTATGATATGTGTATGTGTTACAGTCTGCTTTTTAAAGGTAAATTAGATATTTTAAATATTAAGATTCAAAAGATTGGAAAGATATAATTCTGGTAGTTTAGAGACAGTTTATGGGATAGTTTTAGAATCTTTTAAAAATTTTTGAGGAATTAGAATTACTATAATCCATAGGAAGTTACTATTTAAAAATCAGGATTTATGAAATAAAACCAAGTGTGCATGGTAGAAAAAAACTGGGAAGACACACAGGCAGTTTTCTAAGTGTCATAAAATCCATGTTGTGGCCCTTGGAATACTTATTGATTTTTGTTTTTAGTTTCAAAATAATTGATTCTTAGAAAAACACATCTATTCTCTAATGTTGCATGTGGATACTGGGAATCCACATGCTTGATTGAAGCTTGACTCTTGTAGAGTATTGTCCAGTTCATGTCTCTGAATGAATCAAGAATGAGTTTTTCTGGGACCAGCATGATAGCTCAGCCATCTAAAGCACCTGGTTAGGCAAGCTTAGACAAGTTCAGGAACCTTGGTTGGATCCCTGGCACCACATGCAATGCCAGCCCCTTCCTGAGGGTGGGCTGAGCCAGTCACAGAGTCCAGGTGTAGTAGCATCCACCCATAATTCCAGTGCTAGGGGAGGCTGAAAACAGGAGGATCGGTATGGCCAGCACTGCATAGTGAGACCCTGTAACAACCAAATCCATTAAAAAAAAAAGACAAAGAATGAATCTTCCAGAAAATTATTATGTTTCCAGATTTCTAGGAAATTCATTGCCTATAGGATAAGGAAAAGAAAATATACATAGATAAATTCATTCACTGACTTTCTGTATTTGATAATATGAAAGTATAACGCTGAGTTTATTTGTATACTGAAGAGCTCACAGGGTCATGGGGAGCTGAGTAGCATGCTGAGCAAGAAGAGCTCCAGCAGGTAGGCAAAGTCTTGAGGGAGAAGCAAACCTGCACCATCTGTGAACTCTGTCCTATAGAACAATTGAGAAAGTCTCCATAGGGATAGTATTTTCTTAAAGAGTGATTATAAGTTTTGAGAGAATTTTTAAGACTGAATGGCACTATCAATGCATAACTGAAGGCAAATTTATGGAAAAACTGATCTCTATTCTTTTTACTCTTCACATAATCTAACATTCATTCTCTCTCCCTCCCTATCTCCCTCTTTCTCTCTTTACAAAAATAAGTAGGCTGGACCTGAGAAGCACACAGTCTGACAGTTTAGTGTTTAAGACTGACTGCATTGGCTATATTGGCATATTAACCCTACAAGGAGCTAAATGATAGCAGTAGAGTCAAAGTAGAGTTGAATTAAATGAAGCATACCTATGCTTCAGAATAATCATGTCCTAACCAGAAGAAATGAGTGCTTTTTAGTTAGATTTTAAAGCTCCTGTCAGTTCACCAGAAACACTGAATAGTAGCATATGGTGAATTTATGAATATTTTTAACAACATACTGGGTTTAGGGAGATTTTTTTTTGCTATCATTGTTTCTTTTAGCTGGAGTCATGTTAAGTGGCAAAAGAAATGTCTTCTTCAAGAACTTTGACTTATAGAGATTATTTCAAATTGAAGTAATTGCATTCTTTTCCTCACAATCTCTTATACTTGTCTCACGGTAGGGATATTCAAGATTCAAAGACATAATTGCATTATTGTTTTTTTTAAATAGGGTTAACCTATGTTTACCTTTTGTGCTTCCTGAGGATAAAAGGTTCTGATCTATTATAGAATTTAAAGCTATTAACTAGCAATAGATACACATACAGTGAGCACTTCCAGTCGCTTTTGCTTATAGAAGTCCCTTCCTGTCCCTCCCAATTGTGATCTCAATCTCTAAGTCACTGTCAGAGCCTTGGGAACTCCATGGGAGCAGCAGGCTTAGTGTGTGGGATGGAAATGAAAATCCAGGGAGATTCAAATGCTTCATAAAAAAGTGAAATAACACTATTTCGGTTAACTTGCCACTTCCACACTTATGTAAGAATGTCATCGTTTAGCAACTTTTATGCCTTCTCGGAATTCAAGAGATTATATGTCATCAAATATCCAGCACAGTTTTTCTCCCGGAAAATATTGCAATAATCGTGAAATGATTTCATTTTAAAGCAGTGTGTTCATCACCTTTTAAATATACTGGAACTTCATTTTTATACATTTATGCTTTTCTGCTGGATGGTTAAGACCTAGGTAGATCCAAACTTATATACCAACACATGTACTTTATATTTCCTATGTGGTCATTGAAGTCTTCTCAGGGTTTATCTTGTAGTCCTGTACATTATTCTGTAGTTCCTTTGTCTGTGTCATCCATGTGGATGAGTCACGGCCAATGCTTGA
>PVKA01000438.1:149308-204006 GCA_004027165.1 Ctenomys sociabilis | reverse complement strand
ACTATATTACAATGACTGATCAAATTAATTTTAAACTGATAATCAGGAACATTATCACAAAGTATTAAAATCTATAAACAACTAGTTCTACATGCACAAGAATAGTATTGAGCACCATTTATTTTTAAAAACTGTAAGTAAAAATGCTTTTATTCATCACATAGTTATAAATTTAGGTTCAACTTAAAGATACATGAAGATAATTTGTTAAATTTAGAATATGGCAATGTAATGCAACTTTTTTGTTTTATTATTTTTATTTTATTTTATTTACTTTTTTCCCTTCTGTATTTAGGACAGGGTCTGCAGGATCTACAGGGTCTCATTATGTAGATTAGACGTGCAATGATTCTCCTATTTTCAGCCTCCCGAGTGCTGGGATTACAGGCACTTGAGCCACCAGTTTCATTGGCCTTCTCAGTGTGCACCAGGGGCAGGGCAACAATGCAGGCTGGAGGGGATCGAACCCCACCCACTGCCTCTGGCCACTGCACTCTGCCTAAGCAGGTGCTTTAGGTATAAACTAATGTGTTATAATATTTAATAAAGAATCTTTAATATAAAGAACAGTGACAATGAATTTATTTTGCTTCTCTCATTTTTGTATGTAATGTGTGTGGGCCTTCGTGATAGGCTTCTGCATTTGGGGAGAAAGAGAAAAGGAAGAGGCAGAAGCAAGGGATTAGAATTGTTATCAGAGAAACTAAAGAGTGAAATAGGTATGTTAGGAATAAATATTAGTAATTATTTTAGCTTATTAGGCAATAACCTTTCAAACTATATATTGACCTATGGGAGAGTTTTTCAAATTTTATTTATGATTATTCATTACCTCAACTATCACTTACGTATAGAGATCTATAGAGAAGAAGAACACTTCAGCAGATGCTTAAAGGACAGTTAAGATGTGCAAAAAGGGGGAGATTTAGGACAATGAAACAAAGCTAAACTTTTTCCTCCCTCTGGGAACTTTATGAAAGAAAGAGAAGAATAAAGAGATTGAACCGAGTAGGTTCACAACCATTCCCTGAATCTGATGTGAGGGGAGAAATGTCTCTGGTAAGATTGGCACACAGTGGGATCCAAATGAAGTCAAACACTTGCGTTTGTGACCCCTCAAAACTGGAAGGATCCCAAACTTCAAACTCTTCTGTGTCTATCTGGGGTGCAGCCCCAGACAGAAGAGGCACCCTACTGTTTCAGGGTTACACCGATGAGTCAGATTAAGTTAATATTTATCAGTGACTATAAATCCAGGCGTGAGAGCCCTGGGGCTGCAGCAGGACCACATGGGCAGGCAGTTGAGTGTGACCCTGCCCGGTGACTCTGCCAGTGAGTTTCAGGGAAACAGGAAATAGGGACATATTTAGGTATCAGAAAACCATGGCGTCCTGAAGGAATAGCAGACAATGTTGAGTATGGAAAATAGCACTTTATAAGCCAATAAAATAAAAGTCCTCTTTTTCATATAGCAGTATCAGGAAATATCAGAAGAAGCAATGACAAATGGATGTGATACTGACAAGCAGTGCAGCTGATGCAGGAAGCACATGGCTAGGGCAGAACCTCGCTGCTCCATGGCACACAAGGCATCGCCACTTGTGTGGCACCTCACACTCCTCATCTCCATTTATTTGCATTGTTGTAATGACATAGATTGAGTGCTTGATAAACAATGCAAGAATATTTCTCATAGTTCGGGAAGATGGCAAGTCAAATTGAAATTACTTCTTGATTCTGTGTCTATTGAACCCACCACATCTGCTTCTAAGAAAGTGCCTCATGCTGTGTCTTCACACAGACAAAGAAATAAAAGGTCTGATCAGCCTCTCTTTCTTATAATAATTCTCTTAAGGTCATTTTAAGGACACTACTATCATAGTGTAAACAATGTCTAAAGACGCAGTCTCCCTAGATTACCCCATTAGGGATTGAGATTCAATACATGAATTTTGGAGAAACTCATTCATACCATGCACTGCCACAGACCATTATGGAGAAGGAAACTGGGCAGAGGATATAGCTCAGGGGCATATGTGCCTGCCTGCTAAGTGCAAGGTCCCAAGTTGGATCCTGGTACCAAAAACAAAACAAAACTTACAAACGCCAATTATAGGAGAGACAGAATGTATTATTATTTAGAAAAGTTGAGTTTTTTTAGTAATGCAAAAGGATTACTAAAGCTAAATACCTGAAGTTGTTCATTTGCTTCAGAGTTCTGAGGTTTGAGGGCTCGGAGAATCTCATATGGAGGAAACTACGCAAGCTTCACAGGGTGGGTAGGTGTGTCCCCCCTCTCCTCTCTCTTCTTGTAGTCTGCAGCCATCAGTGCTCTACAGCAGAAATCCCACACTGGTCACTCCTGATCGCTCACCACAGGGGCTGTGAGTCTGAACACCACCGTAGGGTTTAGTGCAAACTTTACAATGAAAATTAATCTTCAGTTTTTAAAGCCTTGAATAACAAACTTAAAGTATATTAAAATAGTACCAAAGGGACTCATGAAATCTACCACACAAGTTTAGCTTTCAAACTGTACATTCACAGATGCCTACCTTAGCAAAAAGCACATGCTTTCATGGAAGATGCAGCCTAGTGTATACTAAATTAAAAAAATCGTGTATAGCTGAAGTGTACTGCAGTTGTATTTGGGATCTTGTTTAGAAGTCACTATTTTAATTTGCAAATATCTTCTTGGTGAAATCTCTAATTATAGACCCCTTGATTGGATTCACATAGTATAGACCAGTAAAATGTCTAGCTTATTAATTATAGTCAATGAAGACAACATGAAACATATTTTAAATTAACAACACTCTTTGCTTTAAAATTCTGTCTGTCTAGTACTAACTTATTTACATTTTTATTTTTACTAACTTATTTACTATAAATCATCATTTGTTGAAAACTTTGTTGACCTTTCCATGAACAGTAAAGCTCTGAAATTATTGAATACTTTTTAAAAAATTGATAGAGAGGATCATGGGGATTTAAAATATGCATGACTGGCCAGATAGGTCAGTGGACTAAAGGTCCTCCTCAGGCAGAAAACAGTGGCAGCGCTGACAAAGTGATTGTGCCTGGGCGTGGTGGTGCGCACCTGTAATCCCAGCGCTTGGAAGCTGAAAACAGGAGTGGCAGCGCTGACAAAGTGATTGTGCCTGGGCGTGGTGGTGCGCACCTGTAATCCCAGCGCTTGGAAGCTGAAAACAGGAGACTCACGGTGAGTCGAATGTTTTATAGTGAGACCCTGTAGTCCCTGTAGACTCTTTACTAAAATTTTTCTTTCTTTTTTTTTTATTTTTAGGGAAATGTCTACAGGTGTTCAGGGCCTCACTACTAGATTGCAGCCTCCCAATTTCTGGGATATCAGAAACATGCCACCGTGCCCACTCTCAGTTGCCATCGCAGTGTGCCCTGGGGGGCAGGTCTGGCCCTACAGGCCTGGGATCAAACCCCCGACCCCTGAGCCTGCTTACAGGTGCTTTAATCTGCTGAGCTATTTGGCCAATCCTTTTATTCTTTTCTTTTCTTTTTCTTTTCTTTTCTTTTCTTTCTTTTATTTATTTATTTCCTTCTTTCTTTGTCTGTTTATTTCATTCTTCTTCTTTTTTTTTAAATCTACCAGAGATGGAACTCTAAGCCTTGTGCTTGCCAGGCAGATGTTAACTCACTTGTTTTCCAAACCTTTATTATATACATACAACACTGATCTTGCTGATACTGTGATTTTTGGACACTGTCCCATGATATTTTGACTTAGTGGATTTAGAAGGGTCCTTCGTAGTGTGGATTTTTTTTTTTTTTTTTTTTGACGGAACCAGGGATTGAACTCAGGCCCTTGTGCTTGCCAGGGAAGCACTTATTCCACTGAGCCATCTCCCAGGCCCCTGATATTGTGAACAATAGCATAAAATAAGAAAAATTCTAGTATATTCAAATCATCTTAGCAACATTCCTTTCTATGCAATATGTCTAATTTTGTTTTTAAATTTACTTACATTTGTGGCTGGATAATATGTTTTCAAGAGCTTAGAAGCTATAGAGAAAAGCTGAATATGTGTTTAAGTAAAACTCATCTAGAGAAGAGTAATATATCTTGTAGTATATCTAGAGTAAGAAAACAAATGACATAGCAACAGCAATAATACTATTTACAGACATAATAGCAGAAAATTCCACAAATATGGGAAGAGAATTTGATGTATAGCTAGTTGAGGCATAAAGAGCTCCAATTACCTAAAGTCAACAGAAATCTACACCCAAAAATATAGTAATCAAGGTACCAGAAATTGAAAAAAGCGAGAGGGTGACGGACGTTGAGAGAATGAGGAGGAAGGAGAGAAAATGGCGTCCACAGATTATAGTACCTACAGCCAAGCTGCAGCCCAACAGGGCTACAGTGCTTACACAGCCCAGCCAACTCAAGGATATGCACAGACCACCCAGGCATATGGGCAACAAAGCTATGGAGCCTATGGGCAGCCTATTGATGTCTGCTATACCCAAGCTCAGACCACTGCCACCTATGGGCAGACTGCATATGCAACTTCTTATGGACAGCCTCCCACTGGTTCTACTACTCCAGCTGCCCCCCAGGCATATAGCCAACCTATCCAGGGGCATGGCACTGGTGCTTATGATACCAGCACTGCTACAGTCACCACCACCCAGGCTTCCTATGCAGCTCAGTCTGCATATGGCACTCAGCCTGCTTACCCAGCCTATGGGCAGCAGCCAGCAGCTACTGCACCCGCAAGACCACAGGATGGTAACAAGCCTACTGAGACTAGTCAACCTCAATCTAGCACAGGAGGTTATAACCAGCCCAGCCTAGGCTACGGACAGAGCAACTACAGTTATCCCCAGGTTCCTGGAAGCTACCCGATGCAGCCAGTCACTGCACCTCCATCCTGTCCACCTACCAGCTATTCTTCTACACAGCTGACTAGTTATGATCAGAGCAGTTACTCTCAGCAGAACACCTATGGGCAGCCGAGCAGCTATGGGCAGCAGAGTAGCTATGGTCAACAAAGCACTATGGGCAACAGCCCCCCACTAGTTATTCCCCCCAGACTGGATCCTACAGCCAGGCTCCAAGTCAATGTAGCCAACAGAGCAGCAGCTACAGGCAGCAGAGTTCATTCCGACAGGACCACCCCAGTAGCACGGTGTTTATGGGCAGGAGTCTGGAGGATTTTCCGGACCAGGAGAAAACTGGAGCATGAGTGGCCCTGATAACCGGGGCAAGGGAAGAGGGGGATTTGATCGTGGAGGCATGAGCAGAGGTGGACGGGGACAAGGACGTGGTGGAATGGGCGCTGGCGAGCAAGGTGGCTTCAATAAGCCTGGATAAAGGACCAGATCTTGATCTAGCCCTTCCCCCCCCCATAGATCCTGATGAAGACTCTGACAACAGTGCAATTTATGTACAAGGACTAAATGACAATGTGACACTTGATCTGGTAGACTTTTTTAAGCAATGTGTGGTTGTTAAGATTAACAAGAGAACTGGGAACCTATAATACACATTTACCTGGACAAAGAAACTGGAAAGCCCAAGGGTGATGTCACGGTGTCCTATGAAGATTCATCAACTGCCAAGGCTACTGTGGAATGGTTTGATGGGAAAGATCTTCAAGGAAGCAAACTTAAAGTCTCCCTTGCTCGGAAGAAGCCTCCAATGAACAGCATGGGAGGTGGCATGCCACCTCGTAAGGGCAGAGGGATGCCACCACCGCTCCGTGGAGGTCCAGGTGGCCCAGGAGGTCCTGGGGGACCCATGGGTCATATGGGAGGTCGTGAAGGAGACAGGGGAGGCCTCCCTCCAAGAGGCCCCCGAGGTTCCCATGGAAACCCCTCTGGAGGAGGAAACATCCAGCATCGAGCTGGAGATTGGCAGTGTCCCAATCTGGGCTGTGAAACCAGAACATCGCCTGGAGAACAGAATGCAACCAGTGTAAGGCCCCAAAACCTGAAGGCTTCCTCCTGCCACCCTTCCCACCCCTGGGTGGTGATCGTGGCAGAGGTGGCCCTGGTGGCATGCAGGAGGAAGAGGTGGTCTCATGGATCATGGTGGTCCTGGTGGAATGTTCAGAGGTGGCTGTGGTGGAGACAGGGGTGGTTTCCGTGGTGGCCGTGGCATGGACCGAGGTGGCTTTGGTGGAGGAAGACGAGGTGGTCCAGGGGACCCTCTTGGACCTTTGATGGAACAAATGGGAGGAGGAAGAGCTGGACGTGGAGGACCTGGAAAAATGGATAAAGGTGAGCACCATCAGGAGCGCAGAGACCGGCCCTACTAGGTGCAGAGACCCCGCAGAGCTGCTTTGACTACCAGATTTATTTTTTAAACCAGAAAATATTTTAAATTTATAATTCCATATTTATAATGTTGGCCACAACATTATGATTATTCCTTGTGTGTACTTTAGTATTTTTCACCATTTGTGAAGAAACATTAAAACAAGTTTAAAAAAAAAAAAAAGATACCAGAAATTCAGCCCAAGAACAAATTAGAGCTATTAGAGAAAAGAAACCTGTCACCAATAAAGGAAAGCCAAACAGAATCATAGCAGACTATTGAACAAAAATCCCTCAAGTCAAGAACAGCTTGGAGTGAAGTGTTCCATCCATGAAAGAAAACAACTTCCAATCCAGACGGACATACCCTGGAAAACTGCCTTTCAAAATTAATGGAGAAATAAGATACTTTCATGACAAAGAACAATTAAGGAAATTCATAAACACCAAATCAACCCTATGTACAACATTGAAAACTATTCTTGACAGGGATAAAAAATGATCAAAATTCTAAAAATACAACAGAAAGAATGAGGCAAGGCAAACAATTAAACAGAGAGTAAAAAGAGGATCCAAGCATGGGAAAGTGACATGCAAGTTAAGCCAATACATGTCAGTTATAAACATCAATGTAAATGACCTCAGTTCCCCAATCAAAAGAAACAAATTGGCACCGTGGATCAAGAAGCAAGATCCAACAATATGCTGCATACAAGAAACACATTTAACTCAAAAAGAAACTCACAGCCTGAATCTCAAAGGATAGAAAACAGTAATCTTATGCAACAGAAACACAGAAGAAGCAGGAGTAGCTATTCTGTCCATGTAATGTGAACTTCAAACTGAGATCAAAAGAAATAAAGTCATGTAGGAAAACTTTAAAAGCAAAAGATAAGAATCATAAATATACATGCACAAAATACAGAACTCAATTATATAAGACAAATATTAATAGAGATGGAAAATCAAATAAAAAATAGCAGAATTATAGTGGGAGACTATAATATCCCATTGTCACAAAGAGATAGATAAATCAGACCAAAAAAATCAACAAATAAATAACAGAATTGAACCAAACTCTTGAATAAGTAGTTAGTAGATATTTACAGAGTCTTTCACCAAACAGCATGAGAATACACTTTCTTCTCAGCTGCACATACGAAATTCTCTAAGATAAACCTATACTAACCCTTAGAACATGTTTTAGTAAATACAAAGGAATTGAAATTATCCCATGTATATTATCTGAGAATAGTGTAGTAAAATTGGAAATTGGTGGCAAAAGAGTCCACAAAAATTCCATAAACACATGGAAATTTATTAATACAACCATGACCAACCAATGGATCACAGATGAAATTAAAGCAGAAAATAAAAAATATTTACAATCAAACAAAAATGCAAATACAAGATATTGGAACTTGTAAGACACAATAAAAGCAGTCTTAGGACAAAAAGTTATAGCAATGAATTTTCATATTAGAAGAACAGAATAAGCACAAATAAACAACCTAATGCTGTACCTCAAGCTTCTAGAAAAGGAAGACCAAATAAAGCCCAAAGCTCTTATAAAGCAGTAAATTATAAAGATCAGAGCAGTAATTAATGCACCTGAGACTAAGGAAGAAATATTGAATCAGAATTGGTTCTTGGAAAGAAAACGTTGATAAGCCCCTAGCTAACCTTATCTAAAAGAAGAAAGAAAAATCTCATGGAACATGGAATGAAAGGGCAAAATCAATACAGATGCTATGGAAAGCCAAAACAGCACCCGTACATACTTTGAACATCTTTACACTCATAGAATGGAAAAAAGGAAAAAACTGAGTTGCATATTTGAAGAATTTTGATTTATGTTCCTTATTGTATTTTTTGAAGGACCACCTCTCCTTGAAAGGAAGCAACTCTCCTTGAAAGAAGACCAATTATTTCTGAAGGGCTCTCTATAGTTTTCCTGCTTTATTGTAATGTAATAGTTTTAAAGTTTGCTAATATAAACTTTTTGTAATCTTTACATCCAACCATAAAGTATGTTGACCTTTACTAAGGTTATATATTTGGATATGTCTTTTTTTAGTTCTCTTAATATATGACTATATTATGATATGATAATAGGCTCATATTGAATAAGAATGTATGCATCTTCCTGGTGAATTGATTTCCACACCATTAAAACAATTATTCTTTATTGCTAGTAATAGCTATATCTTTCGAGTCAACTTTCTTTTTTTTTTTTAATTTATTTATTACAGGGTCTACAGGGTCTCACTACACAGATAGGACTCGTAGTCTCGTAGTGATCATCCTGTTTTCAGCCTCCCAAGCGCTGGCATTTTAGGCATGCGTGACCATGCCCACCAGACTCAATCACTATCTTAGCACACCCTTGGGTCATCAGGCCCAGGATCGAACCTCCAGCCCCTGTGCCTGCCTAAGGAAGTGCTTTAACCCACTGATCTATCTGGCAGGCCCTAAAGTCAACTTTCTAGTAGTTGTCTATTGTATATTTTTTTCTGAGGCTCATGATCTGAAATATCTTTGAAAAAATACAAGGGAGTTTGTTTTTATGCTTAATTGGAAAAATATCTATCATTTCACTGAATCTTTAGCTTACTAAATCTGTTTAAATTTAATATGAAATTTTAGTACTATTTATTTCTGTAACATTTGCTCTGTACATGCTGCTTTTTACTCTCTGTTATTATTTGGGATTAGCACTTCTGATATATTTTTATCTTTGTCTTGTTATTGCTACATTCTAGAGCTACTATTTTGTAAAAGGCGAAAGATTTATACGATCTGAAGAGAAACCAGAGCATTAGAGCTACTATTTTGATGTTCTTGAAAACTTCAGTATGCATCTCTAGCTATTTCAACTCACAAATGGTATCCTGCCATATCAATGTAGTTGAATGGTCCCTTTTCAGATAGTGGGAGAACGTTAAGCTCCCTCTTAAACGAACTGTGAGCCACGGCCAGTGTGGCGTTATCTGTTGCATCACAGACTGGTTTTGGAGAAGCCCCATATGCTGTTGTGGGTATTCAATTGGAGGAGAATTGATTTTAAAAACTTTAAAGACAAGTCTCCATTGTATGTAAATGCCCTCAATTTAAAAATTTTTTTTCCATGCAATTTAATGCAAAACATCCTAAAACTCAAGTTGATGCTTTGCTTTTGTTTTGTTTCATTTTGGAGACAGAATCTAACTATGTAGTTCAGGCTGGCCTGGAACTCACTGGGTAGCCCAGGCTAGTCTTGAACTTGTGACACTTCCTGCTTCAACTTTCTGATTGTACCGTCATCCTTGGTTCCTTGTGATTGTTTTCTTAACCAATAGTTTTCACCACCTATTAATTCACATATTAAATTTCATTGTATGTTCAGGTTTTTGCCTGCCTGCTTATCTGCCTGTCTGCTTATCTGTCCTCCTCCCTCCCTTCCTTCCTTCCTTCCTTCCTTCCTTCCTTCCTTCCTTCCTTCCTTCCTTCCTTCCTTCCTTCCTTCTTTCCTTTTTTCCTTCCCTTTTGCTTGCCTTCATTTGCTTTATTTTTGTTTTATGTATAACAGGTCTCACCATGTAGCTCAAACTGATTTTCATCCTCCCCAGTGCTGGAATTATAGGTGTGTGCCACCGCACCCAGATTATCATTTTCAAAATTACATCTTGCATAGTTTCTATTATAAGAATTTCTATGTTTCCATTATTATGGATGCATTAGTATTGTTCTCATTTTAATTGCTTTGAAAAATGTTATTCATGCTATAGCTACTTAGAAATATAATCTCTTACTATAAAATTCTGGTTAATACTATCCATAGAACAATGCTTATGTCATGAGTTAGTTGCTCTATTATTGGTGAATTTATTCCTCATTAAAATATGATTACTTGAGTTGTTTTTGACACACAACTCAGTTGGCAGAGTATGAGAATGAATTTCTTAAAGAGAAAAGTGCATTTTATATCCTATTTTTGCTAGAATACAATAAGTTCTATTCTTGTGCTTCTTTCTAAATATGGAAATAATCTTTATAAAATTTTATGACCTTATTGCTTACAAGAGTCTCAAGATGTATGGAAGTCACAAAGTTAACCAATGACTCTATGTATTCATTTCAAAGTTGTATTCATTAAAACAAATATATTTGTGAAAGTATTCATCTATTTATTAAGATTTTATTGAAGGCTGATGCATTGAAATGCAATGTGTTTAATTTGTGATAGGCCTACATTTAAGTATGGTTGGCCAGCAGAGGCAGGCTGCAGCACATACAGCTTCTCCTGATATTTGCATTTCTTAGGCCTTCAGCCTATAGGAATAGAAAACTCTTAAGCACACAATGTATCAAGGTATTCAACGTTAAACTATTGTTTCGAATCTTCCTGCAAATTAAAAAGAACATTTGGATTGGCCATATATGGGTTTTTGTTTCAAGAATATGTTATCCAGAGTATTTTAGTACACTATCCTTTCACAATGACAGCTGTCAGAGTTCTATCAACAAACAAACAAAACAAAACAAAGATGGCCTTAACATCTGTTCTTGTTCAGTTGTGTTTTAATAGGTTTGGTTTTATGTTCTTTATAATGAAAAGAATGGGAAAATAGCAAGAGAATATTTTCTTGGAAACAAATTTTTACCAGCACTTTAGTCTTTAAGGAACCAAGTGTCCATGAATAGGCATATGTTATTCTTTATTCTTAAAATAGATTTTATTGTGTTTAATCACATTGTATAATTTATTCTGGGACAAATAAAGATCAAGATGCTAGATCTGTGATAGTACCTTTCACCATCTCATACAGCTGAATTTTTGTTTTTTATTTATTTTATGACATTGGCAGTAAATATATCGATTTACCATGAACCCTAAATACAGGAAATCCATAGTCTTCTTGTTGAACATGGAGTCCCCGGACTCATTCATCTGCTATGTTCATCTCACATTTGAATTTCTGTTGCCTCTGACCACCATGTCTCAGTTCTTCCTTTCCCGCAGACTCTACACTCAGTCCTTAATAAATAATGTTTCTTTTCTTTGTCTCTGTATACTTTCTTTTTTGTTCTTTTCTTAGATTCCACATGTAAGTAGGAAAATGCAATCTTTTTCATTCTGTGTCTGACACTTTACTTAGTATAACTCTTTCTAGGCTGTTCCAAACTTGGACAGATGGCAAGATCTCCTTTTTAGAATTGAATAATATTTTGTGTATATAAATCACCACTCCTTTATCTTCTTTCTGTTAATGGATGTTTAAATTTGTTTCCATATCTTTGTTATTCTGCATAACACTGCGAGGAACATGGAGCTGCTGATATCATTATGATGTCCTGATAGCATTTCCTGTGTTTATGTTTCCAGAAGAGGGATGGCTGCATTGGATGGTTGTTCTGGTTTCAGTTTCTTTAGCAGCCTCACCATGTTCTCTTTCCCATCAACAGCGTGAAATAATTCACTTTTTTAACACACACACCCGCATTTATTAGAATTGGCTCTTTGGTAGCAGTCCTTCTAATAAAAACAAACTGATATCTTTCTGTTTTATTTGGAACTGGTTGATGATTAATGATATTGAACATCATTTCATAATACTACCTATTGACCACTTAGATGCGCAAAAGGTTACTGAGCTCTTTGCCTATCACTTTTGTTTCTGTACCATTGAATTGTGTAAATTCTTTATGTATTTTAGATATTAACCTGTACTAAGATACATAAACTGTTGAATATTAACTCTGTACATAACACATACTATGCAAATATTTTTCCTACTTCCTGGATGATTGTTTCATTCTGTTGATTGTTTTTGCTGTACTTTTCAATTTACTTATTTTTGCTAGGTGGCCTGAAGTTTTATGTTATAGGGGCAATATATATATGTCCTGGGCCTTTACTGATATACTGTCTCATATTTTATGTTGTCTAATGGAGGGCTTAGTTTCTTCTCATGTATTTGTGTCTTTTACCCACTATTGTGCTGACTTTCATGTGTAACATAGGCTAGTTTCACTCTTCTTCTGCATGGTGTTTTTCCCTGGACCATTATGTCTTGCAGGTGCCATAGTCCAAAGTTGACCCTGGTGAATCTTCTTGGATTTATGTCTGAGCTTTCACTTCTGTTCCTGTAGTCTTAGTGTCGGTGTTTATACCAGTGCCATAGTGTTTATATAACTTTGAAATAAAATTTTAAAAAGCATTAGATATAAAAGTTAAAATTGAAGTAACAGTAAGGAAAAGAATCATGAAACACCATATTTCATTTTCTTTTACCATGGTTCTCTGAAATATTTCCAAGGTTATTCTTTAATCAGCATTAAAAGATTCCTGCTCATCTTCCATGACTCATCAAGGATATCTTATTTTTCTAATCATTGATGCATGTATTGACTAATATTAGTTATCATTTTTATACCAACTGTGCACCAAGAATTTTATATTCATTTCTCTAAAATACTTACAAATTCAAAGATTATTCTTCCTCCAACTAAAGAAAGAAAGAGCTTTAGTTGGGATGTGTCCCTACCCATTCTAGTAAGTTGTTTGAGTGCATGTCCTTTGCCTCCAGAATGCTGAAACTTGGAGCACATTCATTTTTTCCATTTCATTTTTGAGTATGAAATATGTCAATTTGAATTAATTAAAGCTGCGGTGTTAATGCTGTTATAGAAAATCAGATATGAAATTGTATTCAATTAGATCCTCTACATTGGAGCTGAATGTTGGGCAGCAATTATAGGAAATTCAGCTGATTCTTACAGATTCTTTAAAATCCTTTTGGAGCAAATATAAAAGTCTTCCTTTTGCATTCAATGCAGAATTTAAACAATAAACAACTTGCTCTTATTTTAGAAAACATGTCAAAGAAATGCTGATGGAAACAAAAGTATAGTAGATTCTATCTTTTCTCTCAATCTCACAATTTTTAATAGGAAAAATAAGAATGATTTATAGAACCATTGAATTGCAACTTATCTAAGAAAGATTTATGTTTTATAGTTATTTATAGATGAAAAAATTTATTAAAGTCTGCTTTTTTGTTTTAATTTGTTTCTTATCTGGTTTGCTTTAAAAGATGGAGATATTATCTGACATTGTTAGAGGTCATTATGAGTGTAAATATATTACTTATCTAGGTTGATGACTATCTATATTATAATCAACTGAACAGAAATTTAAAATTTGAGATTGTACATAATGATATGAAAAATGGATAATAAGAAGTATCTGTTGTTGATAGTAAATATAATATACTCAGTATTTAATAATATAATGTCTTTGAATTGTATAACATCTAGCTTTTTCACCTATTTGAAGTTACTAATAGAGGTAATTTAAAAACTTACAAATAATTTGGACTTTGCTCGTCAAACACTTAATCATCTTTGCAACTTTGCAGTGATCACAACTTAATATTTGGTGATTTAAGATGAAGCCAGGGCCAGGGAGATGGCTCAGTGGAATAAGCGCTTCCCTGGCAAATGCAAGGGTCTGAGTTCAATCCCCAGTTCCGCCAAAAAAAAGATGAAGCCATTACTGAAAGAACATTTGTATAGTTCCTCTCTGGCACCTATTTGTAACTCTCGTACTCTGTGCTGCTGAAGCAGGAGCCCAGATGATTTAGAAAGACCCTATCTCATAATAAAAACAGTAAGTAAATAAGAAAATAGTCTAGTACTCAATCCTGAGTACCCATACCACCCAAGAAGTAAAAGTAAAGACGTTTTTTTTCTTTCAGTACTGGGGATTGATCTCAGGACCCTGTGCTTGCCAGGCAAGTACTTACTCTACTGAGCTATCTCTCCACCTTATCCTATAAAGACTCTCTCAAGTGGGAAACAAACCTGCTAGGGAAAATAAGAAAGGATACACATATATGCAAATTGTACTATTAATTTCTATTGATTTATTGAAAGGAACAGTCAAACTTAATTTTCTTTTCCAGCCCAATTTTACATGCTTATATCTGATAATCTGAACAAATACTTTGAAGATAATAATATACAATATAACAGCCATTGTTCATTCACTATCTTGTTTTGCAATTCTGCATCTTTTTATTTTTAATTTCTTTTTTAATTTCTGTTTTATTTAGTTTTTTTGTAGAACCGGGAATTGAACTCAGAACCTTGCCCTTGCCAGGGAAGCGCTTACCCTACTGAGCCATCTCCCTGGTTCCTCTACGTCTTTTGTTTTTTATTTCAAATCTTTTCTAAAAACAGATACAAAGATGTACACAGGACCTGCAATCACAATGTCTGCTAATATTATAATGAACTTAATAGTCATGGACAGCCTGTAATTATTTTATATGTAATTAAATTCCTTAATCACTAGTATTTTTTTCAACTTCTAAATGATAGTACTAAGTCATTTGAAGCTCAGAAACCTTAGCAAAATACACTATTAGGATTTAGGGGAGCTGGGTTCTCTGAATAGGTAGGGAGATGCCAGAGTCCTTGTTTTTAAGCTCAGTGATACTGATTTCTGATGCCCTCTCTTTGTAGCAGGCTTTATTTCTTATTTCTAGAGCACTGTGATAGGAATAGCAGCATTACTCTCAGACAAAATTATTGAGATAAAAAGAAATAGTGAATACTTACCAGAGAAAATAGGATTCATCAAGTTATGCTATATTTTAAAATATGAAGTCTATGCCCAAATAAACCAAACTTCCAGTCTACTCTAAGTATTTGGCCTAATATAAAGTACTGAATAAGCCTATATTAGCTCTTTTTGATACATAAATTATTTTATACATTTAAGAGCTTGAAAATTATTAATTATATATTTTGAGGGCCAAAAATAGTCTAGTTTCAACTTAGTTGGAATTTCTGTTAAGGCTCTCATTGAACTGTGACCCAACTATAAGGTAAATCGTGTCCTCATCAGGAGGCCTAGCTAGGAAGAATCTTCCTTCTAAGCTCTTGCAGCTGAGCAGGAACTGTTAGCCAAACTGCTTTTCACTGAGTTTTTGGCAGATTGTTCTGTGCTTTTATAACTGAAGGCCCTGATGCTTTTCTTTCCTGCTCATGAGACACTATCCTCAGGTTCTAGAGGTTGCTTGCGATTTCTAAAGATAAATTGCATATCCTAACAGTCTGGCCTTCTCTTACATATTCCTGAACCTTTATCAAAGCCACCAGGAGGGTCTCCCTTTCAGCCTGTGAAGACATACGTCAGGTCATGTAATGGCACATAGCTAGGAGAGTGATGGCTGAGAGCTTTTGCCACACTCTACTTGTGGTAATAAAACTTTTGGTATATATAGCATTACTTAACCATTGGAATGTGACCTCATAGCACCGCTTTATATTTTTGGTTAGAAGCACCTCTTCATGTCCACTGGTGACAATTTTGCATGTGCAAATATGTAACCTAAGCTTTTAAAACTTAAGTGCAGCTTTATTCCAGTCCCCTGAGCTTCCAGCAATGATAAGAAAAACGATCTGGCCAATTTAAGGAGTGTCATCTCCTTCTCAGTGGCATTTTGGTTCAGGAGTAGCTCTTCCTTCTTTTTTTTCTTTCAAGGGAATTATAGTTGTTGCACACAAATTCATTAATAAAGCAGAATTTGATACTACAGGAAGGGAATGTTCTCCAGTTGTTCTGCACATGTAGAAGAGAAGTGAGACTGTGCTATTCCATGTAATACATCCAGGGTTCACATGGAGCCCCTCACTTTGGCTCCCAGCCTCAATTGCACAACTTTCTTTTCTAAGAATTAATCACACCAAGCACTTTGCAGCAGAGATCCTTATCTCTAGCCCTCCCTTTGTGTGCGAAGCTGTCCCTTAAGACTTTCTTCTATTTAATATGCAAGCCTTAGCTCAAATGTCACTTCCTCCAAACAAAGTTTCCCTAAGCACCTCTTCTCAGCAGTCCCTTGGTCACTTTTACCATTTTATTCTCTTTTCCTTAAGAAACACAGGTGATGTTTTGTCACTTATTTCTCTTTCCCCTGCATTGCGGAAGTCGAGAGGTTTGCATTTGTCCCAGTTTTCTTTCATCTTCTTTTGCTTATTTTTACTTACCAAGGCCTAGCATGTAGTAAATGACTGATGGCTAATGAATCAATGACATAAGGAATAAACATGTAATCCTTAGCTCTTATTTTCTGTGAAAACAGTATGTAAGAAATAAGCAATTTATAAAAATAATTTATCTGGACTATTATTTTGAAGCTTTTAAATTCTTTATGCTATCAGTTATTTTGGAATTAAAAGCTATATCAAACGTGTTATTAAATTTTCCTCTGGGTGACTTTATGAATCACAATATCTAAAATCAATCAAGAGAGGCATTTATTAAAGTTATATTATTCATAATTTTCAAAAAGCCTCTTATAAAAACCTTATTGCAAATTTTAAAATGACGTTTATGCCAGATATTACCTTGTTTCCACATAGTAGAGCATTACTTTTAAGTACTAAGGAAGTGATATTTGACTTAAATTAGGGAAAGTTAACAGAATTAAAGCACTTATGATTTTTAACAAAGAAATGTATTGAAATTTGAAACATGCATTATAAAGGCACTATAATAAAAGAGTAAAAATTCCACATTAAAAAGTTCTAACTTGACAAAAGAACTATTACAGAACAAAAAAGCATGAGTTATTCTGGAATGGGGCAAAAATAAAATAGATGACAGAATTACTTATTACTGTAGAAAGCATCTTGTTGTAGAAAACCAAATATAGAACAAATTTATTATTCATAAAGGGCTTTTTAAATTATAATAAAAACATTAATAAAGATATAGCATTCAGAGGAAATATCCCAATGTTAAAATACTCTAGAAAATAAAACTATTAATGACAATCCTGAAATGGAGTACTATTGTCATATTATTTGTATTTTCCTTTCTTAAATTGTAGATAAGTCAGAAACAAAGATCTTAAGAAAATGGTTGTTAACAAAAACATAAGCAAACGCACAATGGAAAATGATTCCATTACCATATACAAATCATACAACAAATACACAAATATTCACAAATAAGCAGGCTTTGTTGCCCTTATTTTCCATGTATCTTAAAGAATAACTTTCTAAATTTTTTCTCCTATATCTATATATTTATATCTATCTATAATATATATCTATATTATTTACAATGTATTATATATTTTAATATATCTGTATTGCTAATATATGTCATATATATATATATATATATATATATATATATATATATAATGAAAATCCACTTAAAAAAGTGAAAAATTGCCTGAATTTCTCCGAGCAATCCTTATGAATCCAAGTAAGAGGAAGAATCTAATGGAGGGCTGGAGATTTGAGGTCACCTTCTCATGTTCAAATTTTTTAAATAATTTGGAAAGAACTATTCCAAAGATCTTTGTAAATCATAGTAAATATAAAGGCAAAACCAATGGTATTATAAATATCTTAAGCAGGCTTTAAGCTGTCATTTCAATTTCTCAAATTTTGACATGCTTCAAGTAGTGACATAGTCTAAATCTTTGCCAAGATTTCTCAGTCTCCAGTTTGACTTTAACTGAATTGAAGATCTAAAAGATCCTTATACTTACAAGCTTTATTCCCACTGAAAAGTGAAAAAGAATTGAAAAAAGATAGATGAGCAAAAAAGATACGAATGAAATTTCACCAAAGAAGCTCAAGAATGCTATGTGCCACGTTAGAAAGTGAAATGCTCACCCATCATGTCTACCCAAACATGAAAGAGATCCTTGAATAATGTGGTTAATTGCACAAATTTTTGCTTAAGTTTGTAAAGAAATGTATTCAGGAGGTGAAAGAACAAGTTCCTTTAGCACTGGTTATTTGCCTAAGATGTGCCTTTAAATCATTTTGAATGCCTTCAGACCATTTTGAAATTAATCTTCAAAGGTACATTAATAACATCAAACTTGTTCAGCCAGGGTTCAATCAGTACTATTTATGTTTTTAATTGGAAATATCACAGAATAATAATACTAGTGAGCTCCTTAATCCCAGATATTACCTTTTGACTATTTTCTAGATACAATTGTAAGCAAAGAAAAGAAAGCTAGATATTGAGTAGCTTCTTTATGGATTTATCATGGTTAATTTCACATCCTGAAGTGGTGTGACTCTGGCATGCAGTCATCTGCTGAAACATGAGTCTAGCTTTTGCTTTACATTAAGGTTTGTTATGCGCAAGTGCAGTCACCATGATAAATATATTCATTAACTTCAAGCATGTCCTAATAAAGTTAAGAAATAAAAGAAATCCAGTTTTGTTTAAAGTTATGCAGCAATTTGATTACTGTTGATAATTAGATGAATTTAAGGTAAGCAGTTTATCTTCAATGCTGTGAGTAGGATTTGTGCAAGTAGTTGAAAATAGAAAATGAAGGATGGTATAAAAAAGGAAATATAGACTTGGGTTCAATCCCCGGTGCCACATGCCTTGTTGGCCTGCCCCCAGGTGCACTGAGCTGGCAACAGAGTCTGGGAGTGGTGGTGCACACCAGTAATCCCAGAGCTGGGGAGGCTGAAGACAGGAGGATTACCATAAGTCTGAGTTGCACAGTCAGACCCTGCACAAAATACATTAAAAATGAAAGTTTAGCAAAAAACAAAATGAAATAAGGAAATGCATCCTGTTTAAATGGGAAGCGCATCAAGAGATGAAGAGAAAAAGGAGGGGAGGGAAGCAGTTGAAAAGAGAATTAAGATACACTATGCATATGCCCTGTGTCCCCTCAAAAAAATGGAATCATTATGTACTGCAAACATAATAACAGAAATAACCTTATAAAAGCAAAAAGTAAGACTTCCTGAAAAATTAAAATGTACGCTACCTTAATATAACATAATATATTTGAATTTTTTCTGTGGATTTTGTACCCAAGACTAACATAGCTAATCTTACTCGCATTTCAGACTTTGGCTTTTCCAGTTCCCACCAATGTGGTACAACAGTCCCTTAGAATTTGTCGGTTGCTTTTTTTTTCTCTAAATTATATAATATCTGTACTATACATGGAAGAATTCTATCTCTGTCTGTCTGCCTGCCTACCTGCCTGCCTGTCTGTCTGTCTGCTTATCATCCATTATTTCTGTTTCTGTTGCTTTTGAGAAGCCTGGTTAATATAAGCCTCAATACTTTCTAAGGAATTATAATACACACTCATTTGTACAGGCTATCTGTTGTCCCTCCTCTGTATCCAATGGACGGCTTTTGAATCTCACATAAACAGTGGTGCAAAAGCTTGAAACCTTGAGATAAGATAAGGTAAAATTATGAAACGAAAATAAATTGTGTTGCACTACGGTCTTTTTCTCTTTTAGAAAACAAAAGCTTCTGAATTAGCCTAAGACTCTTTTAGTAATAAAAGCAAGACTCTACCTTTAATAAATGCTGATGGGGAGTCTAGGAGTGAATTGCAGAACATTATCATCTATTTGTTCTCTGTTTTTCTAAAGACATGTATCTAAAGACATATCATCACCAAGAAAATCATTAGAAGCTTATCAAGTATTGAAATTTTCACTTATCCATTCTAATGAACATTCTTAATGAATTAATAAGGTTATTAGCATATGTTGTTCTCAACATTATCATAGTTACTGATACTATTAATGCAAGAAATATTTTTACAATATTTTGAACAATGACTAAGATGTATCAAATGATTCATGTCATGATTTTAACTATTTTTAATGGAATGATACAGGAGAATAACATTACACATTATTCAATACTTTAAAATCAGTTATAAAAACCTTACCTGGAAATATAATTATGCTAATGATTTTAGTTCTTAATTTGAAGCATGAAATGGCATGAGAAAAGATTGAAGACAGATGGTAATATCTGCGAGCATGAGAGAAATCATCCCTAGTTACTTTTTCTAATAAACAAATTATCACTTTTTTGTTATGTGTTTAGTACAGCGCCTGCAGGGTCTCACTCCACAGATCAGATTCATAGTGATCTTCCTGATTTCAGCCTCCCAAGTGCTGGGATTATAGGCACGTGCCAACACACCCGGTCTCGATCACTACCTTAGCTGGCACAATATGCTGGGTTTTGAACCCCAGTGCCTGCTCTCTGCCTAAGTAGATGCTTTAGTTCACTGAGCTATCTTGCAGACCCTATTATCACCTTAAAGTTTGCAAAACAATATGTACATACATGTATATATACACACACATATATGTATATGTAAATAAATATATATACACATCTATGTCTATAAATATATTTATATATAAATAAATATATATGACATACAACAAAATCTACCCACTGTTTTAATTTTTTCAAGAAAATTGCCACTGTACAAGAATAATTGATGAATGCCAATTAGTGAAAAAGGGACGATCCAGTTAGATAGTCATCAACACTTCATTCATTAAGAGAAAGTTCTATGAGACAGATACGTGAGCAACTGTATCATTTTTCAAAAGCATAGCACAAAATATAATGATAAAAATGTCAAGCACCAAGAAGTATGCTAAGAAGGTTGTATATTTTCCTCAATCCTTTCCTACCTGAAACACTCCCTTGTGGAAAATACTTTTTTATATTCACTTCAGCAGAAAGCTATAAAAAATATTTCATTTCATAGCAACAAGTATTTAACATAGAAGATTATTCCATAGTTTTGTGTGTGCTTCTTGCATTTAATCCCTAAGAGCAGGTTTGAAATATGCTGGTAGACACTTCCCTGTGGTGGATCAGGCAGGAGAAGAGGTCCGATTTCTCTGAGGCTGCACGTGAGGCACATTGTTGGGAGAGCAAGGCATGAACCTTGGGATCCTCCCATCATTTAGAGACAGTGCAGGGTGAGATGCAGAATAGGAATGCTCTTCCTTCAATTGTCCACACTGGGTAGCTTCCTGGACAAAGATGAAAATCGATTTTTTGCTAAATGATAGTACGTTAAATGACCTCAATTTTAAAAATTTTTTCAAGTGGATAAGATGAGTTGGAAATACTGTGCAGGGGTTGGGGGGGTGGGCACAAGACTCATTTAAATAGTTCTTTATGTTTTGTACAAATGGTTCCTAAATTAACACTCTCAAAAAAGTTCCTCAAGCAACTTAAGCTGGTTCATCACCAAGATGCCTTTGTCTTTAACCTTGACTGCTTTGAAGAGTAAATTTCTTATTAAAGGAGGGTTCTGTCAGATTTGGAATCATGATCACCATTTGTCTGCTTAGAACTTCAATAAATAATGACTTATTTTTCTAAGATTGAAAGGTTTAATGTGAGGGTAAAATGTTGGATTTTATCATTTTTCGATAAACACTGCCTTCATTCTTTCACTGTCCTTATGACCTATTTATGGATCTGTTTACAGTTAACTTCCTGGTTTTCATGGTAGTCCATTTTCAGAAGTCATTTCACCTGTCAGAAGGCAGGTTGCAGTAAGTCTACTTCAACAAGTGCAAAGGCACCGCAACTCTTCTTACCAACTTGAAAAAAATTTTTAAATTGAGGTCATTTAATGTACTATCATTTAGCAAAAATTCGATTTTCATCTTTGTCCAGGGAAGCTACCCAGTGTGGACAATTGAAGGAAGAGCATTCCTATTCCGCATCCCGCCCTGCACTGTCTCTAAATGATGGGAGGATCCCAAGGTTTATGCCTTGCTCTCCCAACGATGTGCCTCACGTGCAGCCTCAGGAAAATCACTGCAGCCATCGGACCTCTTCTCCTGCCTGACCCACTGTTTCCTCATCTGTATGATTGGGTAAACAGGAAAGTGTCTGCCAGCATATTTTAAACCTACTCTTAGGGATTAAATGCAAGAAGTACACATAAAACTATGGAATAATCTTCTATGTTAAATACTTGTTGTAACTCAAAAATCAAATGACAGCGAGGCAAGTCCAAAAATCAAAGAAGCGTTTTATTTTAGCAGGTACCCTGCTGTGGTCTCTATGCAGAAGTGCAAAGAGGCGCACCCGGGTCATTACAAGAAGCAGTATTTAAGCTTCAAAACCGCATACTAGGGAGGGGAAGGGAATGAAGCAAGCTTTGTACAGAAGCAGATCACATTGGTGACTTTGGGGTAACCTTTAAAATCATATATTGGCGCCTTTTGTAATTTGGGCAGCTATTTGTATCTTTTTGCACAAACAGCAGTAGGACCGGCAGTTTGAGATTGATTGGCTAATTTTAACAGCAGTTGGACCAGCAGTTTGGGGTTGATTAGCTAGTTTTCCTGGAACTCGGGGCTCTGAGGGTGGAGTACTGGAACAAGTTAGAACAAAACAACAAGAAGGGAACAAAATAGTGACTGAGGGGTCAAGATGGAGTTAGTTAGGCTATAACAATACTGTGTCTTTTAATAATGGAGTCAAGCTGTCTTGAAGAAAAATTCATCTGAATAGATGAAGACAAAATTTTCGAAGTTGAGCTCATAGATTTCACATGAATACTGTTAGCTTTAAGGTAGCTAACCTGAATGAATGATGCTGTGGGAAGTTAAATGATCAGGTCGTTTAGTGGGAACTCTTGGGTCGGGGCAGAATCTCCTGCTACGCTACGTGGTTTCTGGAATGATCCTATAAATAGTGAATTGACGCACCTTCTGTTCCCCACAAGAAAAATTATGAACTCCATTCAGGTGGGTAATATTCAAGAAAATACTTCCTGACAGCTTCCCATATGCTGTGTGTTTTACTGCAAACAACTGGGAACCTCAAACATAAAAACATCTAACCATATGACAAAGGGTAACAGTAAATAAAAAGAAAACCAAATACATAATGAACAAAGTATCTCCAAAAAACTAACTCCAGAAAAGAAACTATATTAGGAAAAATACATTGTTTAAAAAGACCTTATTTTCTTTAAACAAGTGCATTTGAAGAAAGTCTGAGGTACACACCTATAATTCCAGAACTCAGGAGGGTGAAGCAACAAGTTCACCACAAGTTTGACACCCAGCCTCAACTATACCAAATGTTCAAGATCAGCCTAGACTGGCTTTAGCTGGTGTATAGAAAGAATTCATGCTTTTATATTAGTAAGAAAATATCAGTCTTTCCCATGTCTAGTTTTTCTTTTACTGGAATATTCAACAAAACAAATGGTTTGAATATATTTAAATATAAAAATGGTATGAAACTGATTTCTTATGTTCAATAAAATGATTCTCAGAATTCCTTAAACATATTTTTAAGCCTAAAATTCACATTTGAGTTTTTTATGAATTTGCTAAGGTATAGTAAAAATGACCTCAATACCTATGGACTTACTACTTTAAACCTGCATATACTGCTTCTTAAGAGACTGCTTTGAGGCCTCGCTCAGGAAAATGGGAAAGCGAACACTTTGTAGAAGCCAGCCAGTCCTCAGATGGATGCTGGCAGGTGTGCTGTGGGAATGCTTGAATAATTAGCTCTGATCCAATTTAGAAGCAAAGGTGGCTAGGGAATCCCATGTCAAATGTTTTCTTAACTTACAGATTGTAGCAGCATGCAAAAGCATTTTCCAAAGGAACATTCTGTCGGGACAGGGGTGGCTAAAAGGTAAGAGACTGAACAAATTACATGACTGTGCAATTTGTAGTCAGAAGAGCAAAGTTTATTTAAGGGTATGAACCTTGCAGCTCTGGTTATGCTCATCAATAGTTCCATGCCTCTGTTTCCTCATCTATGTGATTGGGTAAACAGATTGTCATAAAAATGAATGTGCATAAATGCCACATTTTCTTATCCATTGATCTCTTGATGGTGCATATAGGTGGCTTCTAAGATTTAGTTGTTATGAATTGTGCTGCTCTACACATGGGAAAGCAAGTGTCACCATAATGTGACTTGAACTCTTTTGGGAAATATCTGAAAGAGGAGTAGCTTCCTCACCTTAATATTAACTGTAGAACCAGATATCAAGCTTAAATATTGTGTTAGGTATTTTATGTGAGAAACCCAAAATGTATAGAAAAGTCAAAATAAAGTATAGCTAATAAGCCTTTCAAGGTCAGCAAAGACTCAGGACATAGGTGAACCTGTACTGTAACATCATGAAACTCAGTTGTGCCCAAATTTTCTGAACAAGGGCATTATGGAGCCACAGAGCAAGGAGATCAATGATCTATAGTGTACGTGGGGAGAGACACATAGAGAGAAAACTTTCTCTCAGGCTCTCAAAGAGAGCAAACTGGTCAAGCATTGGCCCTGACTCATCCACATAGATGACACAGACAAAACGCTGAGGGGACTTCACTGACCTCATCAAAAACAAAAGCTACATGTTTTGGTATATAGGTCTTGCTCTATCTTGGTCTTAACCATCTAGCAGAAAAGTATAAAAATGAGGTATACAATGTGGGTCCATAATAATAAGGTGAGCTGTAAATGACTATGGTCGACAACTTCTTCAGATAACTCAATATTATTGTGGAATGCTGGATTGTGTCACCGAGTTCAGGCACCTAAATTGGTTTAATGACAATGGAGTGACCATCTTTGACAGGTCTAGACAAAAAATGGGGTATACAAAGGAAGAATCATGATGTGTGTTTATAAACTGGACAGTTAGGGTAAATATGCTGTGCTTCTGCATAATTCTGTGAGAAGCAAGATTGGCACTAATAATACCTTGCACTCCATAATATCTTGGAGAAGATATTGTGTCAGCTTCTAATGCTATGGACAACCACTAAGAAAATATCAAGGTAGAACGTATTAATTATTGAATCTGTGATATAATTCAGGTATAAAAATAAGATAAGTAAACAGCTATACTCTCTTAATTTACTGATAAGAGACATCTGCTATAATAATGTCTGTAAGTATAATATCATATATGCACCTTGTACGATACCAAAACATTCTGAAAACATTTTGTAATGTATTAATTTATTGAATCTGTCCTGTTAATGTGCCTTGAAACTGTCTCATTGCTACTTGTACTTCAATAAAATAAAAAAAGCATAGCTAATAGGAGAGAGGGAAAGAGAGAGAGTGGAGAGTCTTTTGTAAATGGGAAGGGAACCAGGAGCTGGAGAGAGGTGGGACTGAGACAAGGAAAGGGGTTGAAAAAGGGATTGAGACGCGACACATCCATGCCCAAGCTCCTGAGAGGAGGATGCTCACTATGGATGGCAAACACGCAGGACTCAGTCAGGGTCTGGAACTCATTTCATGTTCCAGGTAAGTCTGTATCAGGAGGCTGAGGAGTCTACCCCGGAAGGCTGAAGAACCTGAGGCAGAAGCCAAGAATCTGCACTAGAAGCCAGGAGAGGATTTACAAGCTGACCGGAGCTTCTCTGAGGAAGAATGGGACCCTCTGTCCTTCCTCATCTTCCTATAAAAACTGAGCCCATTTAGCTAAGCTCTTAGCTCCGGAAGTTGATCCAGGTGATTAACACTGCAATTTCATTTGATGGGATACTATTGTAAAAGGTGTTGTTTTCCTTATTTCTCTTAATGAGTGTGCTATTTGTATACAGGAATGCTATGGATATTTCAATGTAGATTTTGTATTTAACAGAATTCTGTTATTAAATTTGGTTATTAAATCTAGGAGTCTGTTTCTGGAGTTTTTGGTGGCTTTTATGTAGAGTATCATGTTATCAGAAATGAATGAAAATTTAATTTCTTCCTTGCCTATTCTTATTTCTTTCATTTCTTTCTCTTCTAATTGCTCAGGCTAATGTTTCCAGAACCATGCCAAATAACTATGATGACAGTGGACCTCTTTGGCTTGCTCCTGATGTTAGAATGAAAGCCTTCAGCAGTTTTTTCCACTTATGATATGGGCTGTTGCTTTGGGCGATATTGGCTGTTGGTTTGTCATGCAGAGTTTTTTTTTTTTTATCAGATTGAATTAAAGGCAATCTATTCAATATTTTTGTTAAAATTTGTCAAATAATTTTATAAATCTACTGAGATGGTCATATAGGTTTTGTTCTTTGCTCTGTTGCTATGGTATAACACATTTATTGATTTGCACGTGCCTAACTACCCTTGCATCACTGAAATGACACATAATATGCATCACATATAATCTTCTTGATGATTTGCTGGATTTCATTTCCCAGGGTCTTACTGAGGATTTTTCAATTTATGATCATTAGGAAGGTTGACCTCTAATTTTCTTTTTCTGTTTAAATCCTTCTCTTGCTTTGGTAGTGGCATAATCCTTATATCCAGGGAAGAATTTGAGCATATTATTTCTTTTTGTATTTCTCTTTAAAGACTTAGAAATGTTAGACCTTTTAAAATTTCTTGTAAAATTCAGCAGTGAATCTGTTATGGATTGAGGTTTTTCTTTGGTAGACATTTAATTATATCATAAATATCATTGATATTGGGTCATTTAGAATTTTATATCATTATGACTCATTTGTGACTCAGAATGTGTTCACTTATTTTGTATTTTTCATCTTATTACACACACACACACACACATATATATACATATATATATATATATATATATATATATATATTTTTTTTTTTTTTTTTTTTTTTTTTTTTTTTTTTCAGAACCAGGGATTGAACTGAGACCCTTGTGCTTGCCAGGGAAGTGCTTATTCCACTGTGCCATCTCCCTGGTTCCTAGAATATATATTTATGAAGTAGATATTGATGATCAGCACTTTCACAACTAGAAGCTTAAGATTGAACATTACGTTGTTTTTAGAACTCAGTTGTTCTGCTATAGGAATTCAGTGCTGTAAATTTACCTCATAGGATTGCTTTCATTGTTTTACATATATTCTGACATGTTGTATTGGAATTATTGTATAATTGTTTAGGCACTGTCAAACTACCTCTTTAGTTTGATCTGTGACCCATTGGTTGTTCAATATGCACAGGGAATTCTTGTAGGTTTTTTTGCCAATGATTTCCAATTTCATTGCACTAGTCGTAATATGCATGGGATATATTTAATTTCTTTGCATGTACTTAAGCATGTTCTATGGACTAGTAAATGGTATATTTGGGAGAATGTCCTATGTACAGCTGAGAAGAGTGTATATTCTGATTTTGTTAAGTGCAACAAATACCTGCTAGTTGCATTTGTTCACAAGTTTGATTGAGTTCTGTTATTCATTTGCTGATTTTTTGCCTAGTTGATCCACCTTTTTATTACAATGAGGTGTTAAATTCTCCAGTTACAATTGTGTTATTGTGTATTTTTTTTTCTTGGCAATTACTACCTGTCTTATATAGTTGGTTGCGCCTGTATTTGGTCCATATATATTTATGATTGCTACATTTTCTTCTTGAACTTTTCCCATAACAAGTATTTAGTGACTTTCTTTATCTCTTTTGATCATTTTTGATTTGAATTTCACATTGTCTGCAAACAGAATATGTGCTCACCCTCTTGTCTGGCTTCTTGTCACAGAGTATTGTTTTCTTTTCTGCCGGGGATGTCAGGGATCGAACTTGGTGTCTTGCATTTGCCAGGCTGATACTTTTACAGCTGAGCTAACTCCCTAGCCACTTGTTTTTTATTCTCTGACTTTCAGTCTATGAGTTTCTTTTTGAGTTAAATGTGTTTCTTGTATATAGCACATTTTTTATTTTGTTTCTCCAGTTTATATTTTTTATGTATTTGGTTGTTGTAGGGTCTCATTACACAGCTCAGACTCATGGCGATCCTCCTGCTTTTAGCCTCCCAAGCACTGAGATTATAGGCATGTGCCACCATGGTATTGGGGAGGGACTGGCAGAGCATATGTTGCTGGGGATTGAAACGTGGTCCCTGTGCTTGCCTAAGCTTGCTTAAGCAGGAGCCCTAGTGCGCTGAGCTAACTCTCTGGCTCCTGGATTTTGTTTCTCAATCCACTCTGCCAGTGTGTTTATTTTATTTTTATTTAATGCATTTTATTTATTAGAAATTACATTACTAGTTATTAGTAAATTGTTTTATAAATTATTATAAAAGAAATACAAATTGTTTTATTTTTATTTAAAAATACATATTTTTATGAACACAGTACAGGGTAAACAGGGGATCACTGCACAGATCTGACTCATAATAATCCTCCTGTTTTTAGCCTCCCAAAAACAGGCTGGAATTACAGCACCATGCCAAGTCTCAATTGCTATCTCAGCATGTCCTGTGGGGTGTTCTTGCATTTGCCTAAGCAGGTGCTTTAATCTGCTGAGCTATCTGGCTGGTCGTTGAGTGTGTTTATCTTGATTAGTGAATTGAGGCCATTTACATTGATGTTTAGAATTGAAACATATTGACTGGTCTTTTTCATATTACTTTTCCTCTTGTTGGTTTCTGATTTTCCCCCTCTATTTAATTACTTTCACTGCTTAGCAGTGTCTATCTGCTGTTCTTGGAATTGTGGTCATTTTTTTCTGCCTAGAATATCTTCTAATACTCTTTGTAATGTTGGTTTGTTGGTCATGAATTTCTTGTGATGGAGCATGTTACTTGTCCATTAATTTTGAAATATAATTTTTCAGGTACATCAGTCTGTGTTGGAAGCTGTTTACTTTGAGGACTTGAAAAATTTTACTTCAAGTTCTTCTTGACTTGATGGTTTATGCTGAGAAGTTTGCTGTGATTACAATGGTTTTCCTTCATAGTTGATCTACTTCTGTCCTCTAGTAATTTTTTAATATTCTGTTCTCTTTGCTGAATTTTGGGGATCTTGGCCTGGGTGTAGATTTACTTTGGTTAGTTTAATTGGATTTCTATATGCCTCAATTACTATACATATTTCTATATGCCTCACATACCATGCTTGGAAAATTATCTTTTACTACTTATGAAAATAGTTTTTATGTCACTTGTGTTGACTTTTTATTGACACATATCACTTATATTATCTTACTTGGCATCACCTTTCAGCTTCTATCATCTTTTAACATGCATTACTTCTGTTGAATTCTGGAATCTTGAGTATTATATGTGTTGGTGTGGATTTTTTTCATCATGACTAATTTGAGTTCTATATGTCTCATTTATTTGTATGTCAAATTTGTCCATGCTTTGACAAGTGTTCTGCCATAAATATTTCTTTGACTCAAGTCAGTCTTATGTGAATATTATTCTTTCAGTCATCTAGCAGTCATTTCAAATAAAAATATTTATTTTTTCTTTTTCTGTTTAATTATTACAATCCTGTCTTCTACATCTATGTTTTTGTCCCTGTTTTTGTTTCTTCTGTTTCATACACTTTCACTGAAATTTTTGCTATCCTAATACCTATTTCAGTCTCTCATATTCTGTTTCCTTCCTGCATTGGATGCTAATGATTTCCATCATTTCCCCGAGCTCCTCTTTTTTTTTTTTTTTCTTTTTCTTAAACTGGATCTCCTCTATGGTCATTAAGTCTTTCATTATGGTCACTGTCTCCATAATTATCTGAGAAATTATTTCTGATTTTATTTTTTCTAGAGCCTTAGTCATACGCATTGTTGCTAGCACTATCACCATTTCAGAAAGCTGAGTTGAGTGAATTTCAGTCTGTTGAGTATCTCAGTCTGTTGCAAGATCCTGCCTCTTCAATTTATTGTGCATGAGAAGTCCCTGTTTACATTGCCCAGCCCCTAGTTCCATGGCACTGGCCAGTAGAATTATTTATGATCCTTTGAGAAGCTCTATTTTAGCTGCAAGAAAAATGGATTAGAACAATTTTGGTAGCTTGGATAAAATATAACAATCATGAATAATGACAGCATTCAGCACAGTACAGCAAATGACTGAATGTGGTAACTGGTAATTTGGTACCTTTAACCATATGAGTGAGATTTGTGGTTATACATTTCATACCCCAAAATGAAGCCCAAAATTCCATATAGTAAGTAAGCCACATGGCGGTTTTACCCTCATGGGATAACTTTTCCTTGAGGGAAAAAGTACAGAAAGAGAAATGTAAGAGAGTAAGAGCAAGGTTAGAATTGAAAGAAGGATTGCAGAAACTAGGAAATTGAAGGCAAGAAGGAAACAGATGAAGAAGAAATAAAAATAGAAACAGAACAAACAGCAATAAAAGGAATAGCAACTATTTCAGTCATTTAAAAATAAGAACAAACAACCAAGAAAAATAAAACAAAAATAAAAAAAAAAAGAAGAAGAAAGAAAAACTAGAAATTAAAGAAAAAATAGAAATTAAAGAAGTTTACTTCAAGGTGTACCTATTTTGTTGCTGCTATACAATATGGACAGACATAATCCAGATCTGAGTTTATTAATGCCAGCAACATTGCCATAGCTTTTTGATAGCAAAGTGTATAATCCCAGCAAGTCTGCACCTTCAGTTTCACTGAAGTTCAGTCTGGTTTCTGGCTGTGAGGCTGTAACACAATTTGTTCAATCTGCACTCTGTGTGCTTCCACTCAGCTTCAGCTCTCCTCCCTGTAGCCAGAACTCAGGTCCCTGACCTCCTGCTGGTTTGAGCTTAGCAGTCTAACTTCAGCACCAGGAACCCTTTGATGGATGCCCCTGCACTTGTCCTGAGATCTGAGCTCAGTCACCCCCTTCCTCCAAGATGGTTAACAATTTCCTCTTAAAGGAGAAGCTGGAACCCTAATAACTCATGAGCCACTGAAGTCCACTGAGACGACTCAGTGTTGCCCTACGTTCACTTTGACGTCATTGGGGGAAGTGTCTGTTCCTGCCTCCAATGCTGCCTGTGTCCTTGAAGTGAGGTCCTTTCTTCCACTGGTGTGTTTCTCTGTGGAGGCCAATGCGAAGATCCCCAGTAGTCCCTGTTGACCTGTAGGTTCAATATGCCCCTATTATAGTGAGGCAGGGCTGAGGGTTAAAGCTTTTTATGGCCGTCGCCTTTTTTGTCGAAGTCTCTTTCTTGGCTCTCCCTGTGGGCTTCAATTCACACTGAAACACTTCCTGTGTCCTGGAGACCCACAGCCCTCCTCCTTGGTTTTCTCAAGTTGCTATGTTCCACCATCTGGACCTCAATTCTTAGAAAGGCTCTTTCTCTTTACTTACCACCCTACTATCCCTAACTATACTATTCTTTGTCAAAGCCAGGTTTTAATGTGAAATAAAATTCCAAATCACAACTTGATTTGATATTAAGGTTAAAAATCATAAGTATGTTAATGTATAATTTTCTGGATTCTATATTTTAGAGTAATGCTAAGAAAAGTCAAGTGATTAAAAAATAAAAGGTAAGGGGTTGGGGAGAAGGCAAACCCAAGGGCCTGAGTTCAATCCTTGGTTCTGAAAAAAAAAAAAAAATATATATATATATACACATATATATACACACACACATATACATATGTATATAAATATCTGTATATAAATAAAAAGTAAGTGATTATCACCTTTACAATGTAAAAAATAAAGTCAGAATGTGCTACAGAAATCATGAATAATGCAAAGGAAGAAGTCATGCTGCTTGAAAGTATCACTAAAGACGAAGCAGAAAGCTAGTGGAATTTCCTCAATATTTATGAAGGTTTCAAAATGTCATGTACAATGCTAAAAATTGTCAGTAGGAAAATAACATGTACACATTTATGTAAACCCTCCTTTGAAAATAGAAACTTTTGCAGACAGTACCTCATTCTTATTCAGGGGTCAGTGGATATTGCTTTCCTTTCTCGTTTGTCTTCTCTCCCGTGGAGGAGGTGCAGTGCTAGCACAGTCTCCTTGGCAAAATGAATCTCACATTTCAGTTGTGCATTACATGTAATTCTGGCACCCAGTAGATCATAATGATGCTATTGAAGAATCAAAAGGAAGAAACTTCGAAGTTTGTGGGTTACATTCTCTGAAGCTACCAATTCTATTGGAAAAGGAGTTCGCCTGTTGGAAGTTAGATGGCAAAGAAAGCAGGAAAAATTACTGATTATATTGAAGTGCAAACACATTATAAATTAATCTTACATTAGATTTTAATTTTATGGCACTGTAATAAGTCACTCTGTCTTACATGAACAACCTCAAACTTTGTCACTTGCAGTTCTTTAGAATGGAACCCTGCAAACATTTTCAGCAGGAGAAAGTCAAGGTGTGGGCCACCTCAGTTCTCTGTGAGGTTGGTGGGGAAGTGTCTGTTCCTGCCCTCAATGCTGCCTGTGTCCTTCAAGTGGGGTCCCTTCTTACACCCTCCTAGAACATCTCTCAAGCTTTTTGTCCCTCGTGGTGTTGCCTTCTGATTCTCCCGGATGTCCTTTGTGAAGATCATTGTAATTACATTGGTATCACTCACAATTCAGGATAATCCTACCATCTCAAGATTATTAATTTAACCCAAAGACCCTCTTGTCATGTAAAATAATACAGATTGCAGAGATTAAGGCACAGACATATTGGGAAGCATTATTCAAATTCACTCAAGGTAAATAAGACTACAAATAAAAGAAACTGCATTTTTCTATACCAATGGAAGAGGGCAGTCTTGAGCTAAGAAATCTAGTTAGACCCCATGCAAACTTTCCCTGTCTGCACATGACTGTCACTACTATTCCCTGGAGTGGGGTGTCAGAAAACAAGCAAAGTGAAAACAGCATCCGTAGAATGCTTCAGAAAAGAAAAATGCAGAATGTTAAAATAAAACAATATTTTAAATTAAAAATCTTTTCACCAAACACAAATGCAGAGACAGAAGACAACTAAATTACAGGGATCCAAAGTTAATAAAATGCATTAAGAATAATTTTCAAATAAGAGAGACATCTTGAGTAGAAATATATTGACTAAGAACTTTAAACAATAGTAGTGCAAAAATTATATATATATATATATATATATATATATATATATATATATATTTAAATGCATACATGATTTAAAAAGGCAAGAGCTAATGAAACTCAAGAATAAAAACTTGAAAGAAAGCACCACATGATATAAGAAATAAAGACTATGTTGAAGACCTCCAAAAGAAAATAAGTCACTAAAAATTTAATGAGCAGCATTAAAAAGTTGCCTGAAAACAGATACAAGTAAAAGAATGAGGAGAGTAAAAATATAAGGATCAAAAAGAAATATTTATACACAGTATGAGAGAAAGAAGATCTACAGTACATTCAATTAGAACACCAGTAGGAAAAACCAAAGCAATGTAAAAGAACATAAAATACTACTGCCTAAAAATAAAATTGACAATCAATGTGTACATCCAAAGAAATTAAAATGAGTTAAATGAAAATAGTGGATCAAGTAAAGAAGGAAATGCAATTTTTTTAAAAGTTATCTTACAATAGAGTTAACAAAATACAATAGCTTTTGAGACAAAATACATCAGTCAAATATGTAAATGTAAATGAACTGAACTCATTTGGAAGATTTGCAAATTGGCTCACTGACAAAATTCACTTCTTCCTTGTATGAGAAGACTTCCTAAAATAAATGGACCCATTAAGTCTAAAATCAAAGCGCAATGGTATACTGGGAAAGGGCTTAAACATAAATTAGATATAAATATCAGCAAGGAATTCAGGGCCAAAACCAAGCTATGCATGTCAAATAAGGCAATGAGAAATTCTGAGATCACCAATTCACAATGACTTCTAACAGCTATCAAAACCAATGTACACAATACCAATATCATAACCTTCTTGAACAGAGCTATAAGAGATGCAAGAAAAATTAAACACTTTTGCAGTAAAATTTAAAATATTAGTCATGGTTAAATATAGACTGAGTAGATCAGAAAATAAAGTTATAAAAGTAATAAAAAACATAATTCTCTTTGTTTGTTTTTTGAGGGAGAGAGTCTCAGTTCAGGCTGGTCATAGCAATACTCATGGATCAGTGGAGTGTGTTCTTCATTGTGGCTGGGAGCCACTGCACTTGAGTAACAAAATTCTTGAGATATGTTTTAAGACAATGTCTCAATATGATACTTTGCAAGAAAAAATATACCTAGGACCCAGAAGACTTCACAAAACAATTAGCCAAATATTTCTTTTTAAAGTAGTCTTATTCACCTATAATCCATGGAAAAGTTACTCTCAGATGAAAGTATTAGAAGACTAGAAATGAATGACAAATGAAAAATGATTTTTTTGTTTGAATGCTTTCTATTGGGAAATTTCTGAATAAAAGAAAATGAATACAAATTCTAGCTGTAAAACATGTAAACTATGTTAGTATAAACTCTTCATATCAGTATATAAAATCGTGGACATGGAAAATGTAACACTTTACACATGGAAATGACAATAAGAGCTACAGGAAGTACATAGTAAGAATTACCAACTCAAAAAAAAAAAAAAAGAAAAGAAAGAAAGAAAACTTAAAGTAGGGCTGGCAAGATAGCTCAGTGGATTAAGCACTTATTTTGGCAAGCACAGGGACCAGTGTTCAAGCCCCTGTCGCACATGCCAGCCCAACCCCACGGTGCTGTGAGCAGGCAATAGAGTTTGGGTGTGGTGGTGCAAACCTATAATCCCAGTGCTGTGGAAGTTGAAAGCAGGATTGCTATAAATCCAAACTATGGAGTGAGACCCTGTACCAAATACATGGAAAAGAAAAATACAATAAATAAAATATGTACAATACAGATCATAATAGATATAGAAAAGGAAATCAATGAGACATCACAAACACTGCTATTAAGAGTAATTCATAGGGATTTGGGAGATGGCTCAGTGGAATAAGCGCTTCCCTGGCAAGCCCAAGGGCCTGAGTTCAATCCCTGGTTCTTCCAAAAAAAAAAAAAAAAAAAGAATAATTAATATACTGAATACTTTAAAAATGAATAAGCCAACATAAGTGAGGGAAAACTGGGGAAAATATGGGTGTAAAAGAAAAATTACTAAATAAAACTAAATCATTTTCATAACTGTGTTAATAAAATTTAGTAAAATGTGTTAAAACAAGTCATAAGAGAAACTTAACACAACAAAAGAAACCAGAAAAAACTAAATATATTTACAGATTTACCTTTTAGGAACTAAAAGGATAATTTTTGAGAAAAAATACATATATCAAATAAAAAACAAAAAAAATTGATGGAAGAAATACTGAAAATTATTACAATATGCCTCATTAAATATGCCAAGCTCAAATAATTTCGTCACAGATGTTTAGCAATTCTTAAAATGTCAGAATATTTCACTGTTGAATAAGTGACTCTTGTGCCCATATAAAGCTCATACTCAAACTTGATTAATGAAACTCCCAAAAAGAAAGAATAGCCAAGTTTGATAATAAAAATTAATGCTAAAAATCTGTATAAAAACATCAGCAAAAATAATTTAATGCCATATCCAGATAGTATATGATGATAAAATCTATCATTTTTAGTTACAGGTATTTCTTTGAAAATTGTTCAGTGTCTATTCTTCAGAGACTAAAAGCACATTCATTGTTCCTGCAAAGGTTTCAGAGGAATGACTTGAAGATAGCAACTTGAAATCTTATTCAAGTCTTTCTACACATGCAGTCCATTTTAGTGAAGAACTGATAGTGACAGTGAGGACCTGGGCCGTCACTAGTGACCCCAGCAGTAACTGTGGCCGTGAACAGCACAAAGGGAGGATGGGCTGAAAGGAGCAGCTTTCAGAGTCCTTGTGTGGGATCTGCCTCAGAATCCAGGCACAATATTGGCAGGGAGTGCTGGTCCTGGACTGTGTTTTCTTCTGAGACAAAACTGGAGGATTTCAGCTCTTATAAATGGAGATGTGTTGGACAAAGAGGAGATTAAAGTTATCTACAGAATTTTGTTGATGTGGGTGAACACAGGACAGATTGGGTGATTTTTCAAAATGTGGATCATCTCATCTTCACAGGAATGCACAGATAGCAAGCTGTCCTGATTAACTACACAGGAAAACAGTTATGGCAGTGCTTGTTATGACGATATTGCTGGCCTTCATTAGAGTTTAAATTCATTTCAATGTTCACTTTAATCATTGGTATTGTGATGCAGGCCTTTTAGGGCCCAAGAACCCAAACTGAAACTCCAACCCCAAATCCCAAAACCAGTTACTCATTGCAAATTGTGAGTGCTACAATTAGAACTGAATACTGAGGTTGTAGTTTAGAAGCCACAACTCATAAATGAACAACTCAGACATTAACACAGGTGCCTTGGGATTACCACCAGTGACATACGTTGTCTTTTATTTTTCCCTAGAACTATGGAAGTTCATTGTATTCATCATATTGACCTTGTTGTAGGACAGAAGTACTTGTTCTCTAGCTAAGCAGAAGTAGCTTAGTACCTGTGTTTTCTACTTAGAGGATCTTTTTTTATTCAATAGCCATATTGATTCTCAGATTTCCTTACCAATTTCTTTTGTTTGAAAATATTTTAGGAAAGAATCAGTGTAAAATAATAGCAAAACAAAGTTAATAATCTGGTTGTCTACCTTATGTAAATTTACCAAGCTAAATACCTAGTTCTTCATTCTAAATATGATAGAAAATCTAAAATATTTTGTGTTATGGACAGTTTCTAAGTTTTCTGTTCATATATTTCTCTATTGCCTTTCAAACTCTGACAGCATTCATGCGAAAGTACTCTTCGTGTGGGTTTCATCATTTAATAAGTGCTATTTATTTAATCAGTATTCATGACTATCAAATAAGCATGAATATACTTATTAGAAAGAATCTGTGTTCTTCATTTTGCTCCATTAGATTGATTTATTTTGGAACTGTTAAACCTTTTCAGCATTGTGGGACAGGGAGATAGAAAAGTGTGGCATTCAAATTAATGATGGTAGTTATTTAATAATCATTCTCTCTTTAAAGACAGAACCTTAATTTGAGGGGAGATACCCTGGAAGAGCTTACAGTTTATGTCTGAGAAGCGTGCTGTATTATATGGGGCTTAGGCAAATCACTAAGAAAATGGGTTGTCTGTCACAACCATTTGCCATTCTCTTTTCTCTTCATAGGTATCTTTCCTACAGCAGTGTTGAGTTTTAGAGGCAAAATTACATGCTGACTTGCATAATCTGAAGGTTATGAAACAAAAGAGGGTACGCAGGTCCAAGATGAAATCACGAAAGCCGTACATTACATCAACACTGACATCTCTGGGTTTGTTACCTAAGAGAAGAAATCCCCAGCAATTTATTTCAGTTTTCTGTTTATGCATGTCATACGTCCATGTGCAACTAAATGTACCCCCCAGTTCTAAAAGTGCCTCAAATGTATAGTACTAGCCTGCTCAGTAATGCCAACTTACATGAAATAATAGAACAAAAAATCCCCCTGGAAATAGCCATGCTTGATTATAATCCAAGCACTCAGGAGCTGAGAGAGGAGATTACAATGAGTTTGAGGCCATCTAGGAAATTCAGTGCCAACCTGAACTATACAGTGAAAAACCTATCTCAAAAAATTTGAACAAAGATCAGCATACTATTTTCAGTGATGGTATCACATATCTTAGGCATTCTCAAACATGTTTGATGTGTTACAGTAGAAAACCAGATATAAGTGGAGAGAAAGAGAGACGGAGACAGAGAAATATGTTGCACATACCTTTATTTTTAAGTGTTTTAATATTTACTTTGTTTTTAGTGTCCAGGATGGTGTCACCAATCAGGATCATCAAGTGAGGAATAAAATTTGATTCATATAGATAGTTTAAAATGTTCATTTTAAAATATCAACTAAGCCTTTTAATTTTTAAAACTGTTGTGACATTACATATCTTGTATATTTGTAGCACTATAAAATAATAATGGTCTATTTTTAATGAATCTCCATGGAAAGGACACTCAGGAATGAAAAAGTCAATCACCTTTGAAATTTCTCTGTGACAAGAGATATTGCCTGGCATTTATTACCCTTCCACTAAGAACAAAATGTAATCTTAAGTGGTTCTGCTTAATCAACCTTAAAATAATTTAATTTATATCATTACCACCTCATTGAAATCTCAAACATAACAAAAGGAAGACATATTTCATGGAATCTTGGAGAAACTTTGGGTTGCATTTGAGGTAAATGGTTGCTGCTGCATGTTTTCTTTGACCTAAGCATGTTTTTATTTTTAGGAAATGATAAAGCAGAATCATTGAGTTGTATCCACTGCACCATTTTTGGGCTTCTTGTTATTCTTCTGTAGAAATTGCTAAGTTGCAATTATTTAAATCCTTAAAATATTTATTATTCAAAATAAAAATAAGCAGAAAAATATGTTTCAAAGCCCATGAATTTGCCCTGGGCCTCAAGCCCATCACATATAATGTTCCCTATAAGAATTACATGAGGAAACAGCACTTATGAGGACAGGGCACCCCCTCTCCTAGGGTGAGAGTCCACCTGCCTCAGGTGTGACTTGACAGTGGGCTGGGAGCAGCCAGGGACAAGTGGCTGTGTTGGCACAGCCGTGTCACACCTTTGAGTTTGTGTAGGAGTTTTAACAGCTGGAGGAAGACTCGTTTCTCAAGTTCAGACATGGAAATAGTAGTAGAGAATGTTGTCCTATGTTTTGTTCAAGGTTCTTACTGTATCTGGAAGCCAATGACATTCATGGATGGATCCGTGGAACTATTACTATTTTTGGTGCTTTTTCTTCCCAGGCCACGCTTGAGTTTGATGAGTTATCTCATTTTTCTGCATTATAGCACAAGCCAGCAGGGAGAGTATACAGAAAGTTGGTCTAATATCAGCAGATCAGATAACAACTGGGCTTGATCACAGCTTTACTACTTTTTCCCTGTGCAACGTTTAAACAAAGCAATTAACCTTCAAACACTCAGTTTTATCATCTGCTAAATGGAGATTACTACTCCCCTCCCCAAACAGTGAATTAGATAATTGTTAAGTCATCAAACAGAGTGTCTGGCACCTTGTGAGAAGTTAATACATATTAGGCTAATTATAAGTTTACTTTAAAAACCTAAAGATAAACTTTGGCATGGAATTTAATAGCTTAATAATATGCATTGGTAAATAGCTCAAATCACTTTCATTTCAGGACATTGTATTTGATCACATGATAACAGTATCTTAAAGTATGCTTGACCTTAATGATGTGTACTTGTTGAATTTACAAAATTGAGAAAATATGTCTAAGCTAAGGGGGAGGGTTCTTATATTTTGATGGAAGAAGTTTGTTAAAACTTTGGATGATTTAGAAATCACAGAGGGGAATTACTTCTGTCAGAAGACACAAACTAGCATGAATTATACAGGCCCAGTCAAAAGAAACAGAGGTCAGGCAGGGTCAGGGGGGTAAACTAAGTGAAACATTCCTGTTTCATATCTAGTTAGTGGCATGGACTTGGGGTTTCTGTTAGAGACTGGGAATGTTGCTTCAGTGTATTTTGGGTCAAAATTCCATCTGTATTTTTTAATACAAACCTAAAATAAGTTGTGTTTTTAAAAAGACATTTCTGCCAATTCTAAAATTTGGGTGCAATTAAATTCTCACATTATAAGTTTCACTTATTTCCTGTATTGTTCAAATTAACACATTTTTGATCTTTGACACGATATTGTTTATACTAAAATGTCTATGAAAAAATGGTAAGGAAAGGTTTTAGCTTGTTCTTTATTTATGGGGTCACTGGTATGTTCCAAGGTCTTTCTTATAAAATCTCTTTTTTCCAGTAAGAGTGTTTATTAATATAACTTACATATCAATTATTATGATTATATTTCATTTTCAAAGGAAATGTAGATCTCTTCAAAAAGGTTTTGCTTGCTCACTAGTCTCTAGATATAATACAGAATGATAGAATCAAAATTTTCCAGGCTTTCCTCTTCTTTGGTCAACATAGTAAGGCGTGTTCAACTAGCTTTTCACTGTTGTTCTACTCAGTAGTCAAATGAACTCCTTAACAAGGAATAATAATAATTCATCTGAATTGTTTTAGCATCTGTTTTTGTACAGATGAACACTAGTCCAGTATTTTTCTTCCTTCAGGGATCTTTTGTTTTTCTTTAACATATTTGCTATCAGGTCTCACTACACTGGTCACACAGTGATCCTCCTGTTTTCAGCCTCCTCAGCACTGGAATTATAGGTGTGAGCCATGATGCCCAGATTCAGAAGTGAGCACAGCATGCCTCAGGGTGGAGCTGGTGTGGCATGTAGTCCTGGGGATTTAATCTTGGGCCCTGTGCTTGCCAAAGCAGGTGCTTAGTCTGCTGAGCTATCTCGCTGGCTCTAGAGGTCTTTCTTTTTTTTTTTTTTTTTTTTTTCTTTCTTTCTTCTCTATTTCTTTCTTTCTTTTTTTTGGAGGAAACGGGAATTGAACTCAGGCCTTTGTGCTTGCCAGGGAAGCGTTTATTGAACACTGAACCATCTCCCCAGCCCTCTTCTCTACTTCTATACCTGAAAAATTCTGCTATCCATTCTGGTTTACTTTAAGAAGTATATGAAGGTTCATGATCTTCTTAAAGTCTCAAATAGAATTTTAAAATAATGACTAAAATTATATCAAACACTGATATTGAAGGATGTCAATGTTTATGCAACTTTGTGTTTCTTTATAGAAGTGATAGATGGTGAAGAATGTCTTTTGTGAACTATTTTCATCAGGACAATGCCAATTACACTTTGTATTGTCTTTTTATTTTTTTATTTTAAAGAATAAAATCAATGATATAAAGTTCAGAACAAGATAAGAGAGTAACAATGGTTACTCCATTGCTTGTTTTTATCTTCAAAGTAGTTGCACAGGTTACAAGAAACAGGTATGAAAAATTGTTCTAACAATATAGATATAAATCTTTATTTTCACTATCTAATAGAAATTAGCAGAACTATCTTATCTATGTTTTTGTGTGAATATATATACACAAATATTCATACATGCGTATAATACATATCATATTTTTCCTTCCTTTTCTCCTTCACCCCATTCCAGTTTCTCTTTCCTTCTTAGCAATTTATTTCCATTTCACAGTATCTATTATACATTTTGGGCCTTATTTACACTTTTTGTGCTTTCAATTAGATGTTTGCAGAAGATCAAAGCATTGAAAACTGAGTGACAGATTATATATAGATCTGGAACCTAGAATATGTAGTAGCCAACCCAAGAAACACTATCATATTTTTAAGTCAGACTTTCAGGAATTTTTTGCTACTATGGGTAGAGGGTGGGGAGGAGATGGCTAAAGGCCTGAATCTGGACCCTGCATACCTGGATTTATTCATTTGTCTGACCTGGAGAGTAGGAGAAAAATCACATAAAATTGAAAAAAACCTAAGCTTATTCACAACTTGGTTCAATCTGGACAGCAGCTTGCCAGTGTTACTGCAATACACAGAAGAACTTCAGCTCACTGGAAGGTGTAGTAACAGGGCAGCCAGAAGGCCCAGGCATGTGACCCAGCAAGGCTCTGGCTGCCACTATGTCCGGAAAAGGACTGACTGTCCGTTGGATCTTTCTCAGCACCAGCTCCACGTTGGAAGTGATGCTCTCAGCACGAGGAAGCTGGAGAAATAACTTCGATCATAAACTTCTAATTTTACAGCCATAAATCATTTCTTGCTTTCATCATTTATATTACTAGAAAAAAGTAAAAGAACCTTTATATTACTAGAAAAAAGTAAAAGAACCAAACAATAGCTCCTGAGGCAATTGACCTCAATTACCCAGGACTTAGTAAGTGAGAGCTTCATTAGAGAGTGTCCTGATCTCCAATTTAAGTACTCAACAGAGAAGGTTAAATATGCACCCGGATACATCGCCTCAGCGCTCCGCTTCTAGGGAGGCTGGGCACCAAGTCGTAGCGCTGACACCCTCCAGCACACCGCTGAGGACACTTGCCCTCTTCTCTCCACAGCTCTCCCACGCCTCCACTGCCAGTGGCTGCCTCCCTTGCTAGACTGCAAACAGTGAATAGCCTGTGCCTGCTTTCATTGGCTGATTTTATTTCCACAGCTGCCTAATCTCCATGACTAGGGAGTTCAAAGTTCCATTTCAAACCTTCAGCGTGATCTTCTGTATGTGTTAGAACTTGTACCAGGCATTGTAGTTTTGACAATCAACTAGATGAGTAAAATGTTACAATTTACAAAGAAAATAACCAAGTAAATATAAAATATTGATACCAAGGGTTAACTGAATTTGGAGGTGGCAGAGGTTGTTATGGGAATGAAGAGTGATCCCAAAACAGGAAAATGTATATGGTCAAAAGAGAATGGCACATAATTCTCTCTTTAATGTAATGATTTGTTAAAACATTTAATAAATAACTACAGTGAGTTTGTTTTATTTTCAATCATTCCTTTTTAGAAAGGATTATCATTTTAAATTGCAAAACTTCAAATACAACAAATATTTCTCTAACATGCCTCAGATTTAGTTTCATGCTCATATATATTCAGCTCAGCACGTTACTTTTTTTTTCTTACCGACTGAGATTAGACAGTCCTTGATGAATATGAAGTAAATTCTTTTTCTTAGATTTTCATATGTTTTTATTAACTTACATAGATTGAAATGGAAAATTTTGCTACTTTGAATTTGGTAGTTAGGGTCACAAACTGTCTCACCTTTAAATAAGACTAATTTTAGTTTATAAGGGAATTTACACACAATTTTTATAACATCATTACAGCACAACATGGGGTATATTATTGTATGCTAGGTTACTTGTTCTCTTAAGGCTAAATATTATAGTATCTCTCCAGTGTATCACTAGTTGCTGAAATCGTTTTGAAATCTTAATACTATTCAAAAGTTAAAATAATGTCCCTCATAATCTTTAGTTAAAAATTGGAACTGCATCTGTAATTTTGAATTAATGTACTATTAAGCCATTTTGATTAAATGAATTCAAAGTGAATTATAGCAAATTTTAATGTTTGTTCTTTTCCAATAATTACCTCAATTATCTTTTAAAATTTGTATTTATTCTCTTCCTAGTGCACGGTTAAAGAAGAAGTAGCTCCAGTTGGCAGTGATTAACAATGCTTCTTCCTCATTGAACTTATTTTGATGACAAACTATTTCCTCATACTTTTATTAGCAGCTCATCTTTGAGGATGTTCCTAATAGCCTAAGCACTAAGAAAAAAATGTGGCTAACTTTAAATGAGAGTGTTTATATGAATTTTAAAATAAAAAGCTAAAGTTTGAATTTTAGGTGAAAGTTTTGTAAGAGAAAGCACAAATTCAAATGATAATTTCTAGTTATCATTGTGATTTTTAGTGGTGAAACTTTCAAGATATTAAAATGACTACAAACTAACACAGATGAAAGGCTTTTTTAAATTACCAAAGAAGCCCACAAAAATGAAAGGGAACCACACAGAGGATGTGAGCCAATCATAAACACCAAGCCAACTAATTCTTACAGAGTGAACCACCAGTATGTCTTTATGGCAGATTAGTACTTCCTTGGCTACAAATACCATACTTTCTGCATATGTCTTTTTTATATGTTGGGGTGAAGAGTCTACAGAGTGTTCAGGGAGTCATAGTGATTCACCTGTTTACAGCCTCCAAAGTGCTGGAATTACAGGAGCAGGAGCTCACACCATGCCCAATCTCAATTGCCTCTCAGCATGCCCCGGGGACAGGGCCCGCTTGGCAGGCCTGGGGAAAGAAACCCTGGCCCCTGAGCCTGCTTGCAGGTGCTTGAATCAACTGAGCTATTTGGCTGGCCCTTGTCTGTTTATGTCTTGATGGACAAATCAGCTACTTCCAAGGTTTTCTCATTATGAAATGTGGTGCTATATACATACATATGCAGGTATGGTTGTAACCTGATGTCTTCAACTCTTTCAGGAAAATATGTAGAAGCAGAATAGCTGGGTCAAACAGTTTCTCTAGGTTTAGGCTTCTGAAGAATCTCCAGACTGATTTCTATAGTGGGTGTAGCACTTTACATTTTCACCAACAATATATATAGGTTTCTTTGTACTCCACAGCCTAAATCTAAAATAGAATTGTGTATCAAGTAAAGCCTTTCCTCAAAAAATTAGAATGCAATGAAAACAAATAATTTAAAACTGTGAGAAGCTCATTATTTAAAATTGTTAAAGAATTATGATAAGAAGTGATGCTTTCAGAAGAACAATAACCACAAGACAAAGCAGTGGTAGACACAGAAGATGGCAAATGAATAGGCATAGCTACACAAAATCTCAGTGCATTAAAACCTACACGAGTAACATCTGATCTTGATAATCTAAAACATCAAATACAGGTAATTAAAATGTAAGCAAAATAAGGGAAGGATTATAAGATCACTTACATAACAATATTGTTTACTTAAGAGAGAGAAGGATTATTGATTAAAGTAAGACTGTAATAATATGAAGATGATACTATACTAAGAGATGATTTTAATACTTTAGGATAACATTTCATCGATAAATACTGAAAGACTAGAAAGGAATATGTAGCTACAAAAACAGAAAAAAATAGATTAAATTTAAAGTAGATAAATTTAAAGTATTCTACAATTGTGCTATTTCTGTGCAGGATTTCATTTGGTTGATTTTAGTTTATTTCCACAGCTGCCCAACCTCCATGACTAAGTCCCCTTTGAAACCCTCAGCATGATTTTCTACATGTGTTAGAATGTGTACCAGGTTCTATATACATGAAGAAAAAGAAATACAAAAAAGAAAAAGCACATCAAATTGAAAATAAAATAACATGATTGAAATGAGTCGCTATGCATAAATCTACTCCATATATATCTATGTATAAATATGTAAATGTTTACAACATAAATTATCAGATTAAAGAGTGCCTACAAATTCCAATATATGTACATATATGTTCTTCATCTCTATATTTCCATATATATGCATACATACATTATATATATATATATAATCACAAATTATAAAAATTATAAGACTAGTGAAGACATAGACACACATACACCCAACTACCAAGATATGTGCTAAAACCCAAGAGAGGAGAAAGATTTACAATGAAAGAATGAAAAAATGTACTGGAAAAATTTTAAATCAGCTCTATTTGACATTTACTTGGCCACCAAGAAAGTTGCAATCTAATAGAAGGATGTAGTCATTGTATATTTTTATGAAGCTAAATAAGGAAACTTTTAAATATATAATATACCACTACAGTAAAAATCAGTGAACCTGATGTCATCTGTAATTATTTTATACCTCTCAGTATTTTTTAAAGTGACTACATATTAACTAAAACATCCAACATCCAACATGGGGTGCAAGTGAGGTTTAGAATCTCCAATTATATATAGACAATTCACACTTTAAAAATATGCAGACTAGTTACTACATTGAACATATTTTGTGCACTGAAGTATGAGCCACCAATTTCTAGAGAGATTTGCTAGGTTCCAAAGATTCTTAACTAAAATATCTTTGCTCTAAGAACCACATAAAGTTGTAAAAATAAATTTGCAAAAGTCAAACTTCCATATAATTTCTTACATAAGATTTGAATCTAGATTAAATAAAATTGTAAATTAACTATCATACTGCTGTGTGGGCCCCACTCCTGGGACACACTTGAGAGGAGAACGGGACTAGGAATCGTGGCACACACCTGTAATCCAGCACTTGGGAGGCTGAAAAACAACAGGATCGCTATGAATCCAGTCTGTGCAGTGAGACCCTGTAGATCCTATACTAAATACAAAATAATAATTAATAATGATAATAATAAAACTATCGTAAATAAAATACTAGTCAGATTTTTATATGATCATAAGTCAATAGTGGAAATAATTTAGTCTAAGATGCATAAATTGAAATGAATAAAGATAAAATAAGTAACAAAACACATTCCTTAAGCATTTTGAACATAAACACCAAAATAGACACAAAGAAAACTGAAAATGTAACAGTTCATGAAATAGGGGATAATGATATAATAATATTACTTCCCATTCCATAGGTTATCTCTTCTTTCTATTGGTCATGTAATTTGCTAGAACAAATTTTTAGTTTAGTATGATTTCATTTGTTGCTTCTCCGTGTTATTTCTTGTGTAGTAAGGTTTCTACTGAAAAAGGTCTTAGGTTGCACCTACTGAAAGAGCTTTATGTGATTTATCTTCCAAAAGATAAAGTGTTTGTGTATTAAAATTTAGATATTTTATCCATTTGACTTTGGGTTAGCACAGGGTGAGAGATCAAGTCTGGATGCAACATTCTGCATGTGAACAGCCATTTATCCTGTCACCGTTTATTAGAGAGTTGATCTTCCCTAATGTGTCTTGTTTTTCTTTGTCAAAACTGAATGTGCCTTGGTTTTTTGTTTGTTTGGTTTTTTTTTTTTTTTTGTGTGTGTGTGTGTGTGTGTGTGTGTGTGTGTGTGTGCCCCCTCTAATCAGTTCCATTGAGCCATAAGCCTGTGCCGGTACCAAGCTGGTTTTAGCACTATAGATTTGCAGTACAACTAGAAACCTTAGCCCTTGCTGCATAGCTCACAATAGTTAAATCTTGGAAGCAGCTTATATGTCTATCAACAGATGTGTGTATGTGTGTGTAAAGAAAATGTGGTGTTTATGCACAATGAAGTATTACTCTATCATAGTGAGGGATACGCTTGAATCATTTGTAAAAAAAAAAATACAGGCATGAGAGCATAATGTTAAGTGCTCTCAAATACACACAAACTTAAATCTCCCATAATTTATGTGAGAAGTTGAAAATATAAATAAGAAAAAAGTAAAAGATAATTAGAAGTAGAGAGATACATCTAAATGGAAGGAAAGAAGAGATAGAGGGAATTAGATGTGATCTCTGGACCAACTTGCCCAAAGGACTGTAATCATGATATAGTACAAGCATGTGCTAATGTCTATTTAAAACATAAATACTATAAAATCAAAATATGTAAGATATAAGATATTCAAAATCTCACCCAAGGCAATTTTGTCAAAAGACTGATAAAACTGAGGGTGAGGAAAGTTGAGTTAAACAACATAACACCACAACCAAAAGTATTACAGACAAAAGTAGTAACATTAGTGACAGTGTTAAAATAAAATAAGATAACTCATATACTTTACTTGAAAATAAGGCAAGTGATGAGATGCTAGAAGATTGAGCACAAGTAATTCCTGTCGTTAACAAAAATTTAAAGCAGTAAAGATGCAAACATTAAAATAGAAGCACTCAATCTCCTGGAAGAGAAAGTAGGAGTAACTCTTAAAGACATAGGTGTAGGCAAAGGGTTCATGAACAAAAATCAAATCACATGGGGAATACTTGAAAGAATTAACAACTGGGAATTCTTTTTATTGAGAAGCTTTTGCACATCAAAAGAAGTTACCAACAAAGTGAAAAGACAACCCATAAATTTGGAAAAAATCCTAGCTAATAAACACTCAAACAAAGGTCTGCTCTTTAGAATACATAAAGAACTAGAAAACATTAACTCCCCAAAATTTAAAGACCGAATCCAGAAATGGACATCTGAGATGAACACACACTTCTCAGAAGACGGAGTTGTAGAATTGAATAAATATATGAAAAAGCTCCAATCACTTGCCATGCATAAAATGCAAAAATAAAACAACACTGAGACACTGGCTCACTACACAAAGAATGACTATCATAAAGAAGTCAACCAAAAATGAATATTGGACAGGCTGTGGGGAAAAGGGAACCCTTCTTCACTGCTGGAGGGAATGTAGGCTGGTGCAACCATTATGGAAATCAGTGTGGAGAGTCCTTAAAAATCTAGGACTGGAAATCACACTTAAACCAGCTATCCCTCTACTGGGAATTTTCCTGCAGGAACTGAAAACATCATATCATAGTGATATATGTGTACCTATGTTAGCAGCAGTCTAATTTGTGATAGCCGAATCTTGGAAACAACCAAGATGCCTATCACCTGAGGAATGGATGAAAAAGATGTGGTATTTTTATACAATGGAGTATTACTCAGCTATAAAGAATGATTTCTTCGAAGCCTTTATATTTAAGTGTATGTTACTTGAAGATATACTCATAAGTGAAATAAACCAGACCCACATGTGTAAGTATTGTATAGTCTCTGTAGTGTAAGATCTCAAAAGAAGAAAAAAAATAAAAAATATAACCCAATTGAAAGGAAAGTGAGAACTTAAAGATTAAACAGCAAAGAGAGGGCAAGAAGAAAAGTTAGAAAATTTGACAGGGGCAAAGTCATACATTTATATATACATGAGAAAAATATATAAATATGTAAAGAAAAATAAATAAAATGAAATAAAATAATTTTAAAAATTAGTAATAAACAATTACATATTTTTACAGAGAAATTTAGAAATCTTACCATATACTGCACTGTAGCTCTATAGTCCTATGCCTATTTTTTGTCTTTTTTATTTATTACTGTGTTTTTTAAACAAAAATTTATTTGAGACACAGTGTAGCAGTAATTGGTAAGAGATGACAAGCAGTACGTATTTAGAAGACCAGAGTGGCAGGCATTTCAAGAGTGCTTGGAATCATTTGGAATTGGTCAGATGATTTCCAACTTTCGCAGAATGCAAATTGGTCAAACAATTTCTGCGGCTCATCCACATGGCTGACACTGACAAAAGATCTATGGACTGTAGTACAGAGTTTCAGGGTAAATCCTAAGGGGATTTTACTGACCTTTTCATATACAAAAGTTACATTTCTTGCTGTATAGGTCTTGCTTTATCTTGGTATTAATCATCCAGCAGAAAAGTATAAGAATGAGGTATAAAAAGTTAAGCCATATTAGTAGGCTAAGCTATAAAGGGCTCAAGTCAACAACTTCTCACATTGCCAGTCCCATAGATAACCCATCACTATTATGGACTACTCTATATTGGATTATTTGGCTGAATTCTCATACCTACAATATTTAAATGATGACAGAATACCCATCTCTCACAAAACTAAGCAAAAACAGGGAATACAAATGAAGGACCATTTTTTATTTGTTTATGCAAAATAGTTATGAATGATATGCAGCTAGTTTCTCTTAATTCAATGAGAAAATTCATACTAATAGTGTTTGTACAGGACATCATGTCTGTTTCTTATGCTATGAAGACAACAATATGGAACATGTTAATTACTGAAACTGTCCTACTAATTAGTTTTGAAACTATCACATTGCTATTTGTTTCCTAATAAAATTAATTAAAAAAGCAAAAATGTAAAATTTTCACAAGCAGAAAGAACAAGTTGTAGATGCTTATATATACCAATATATACCAATGTCTGCATATATTTATCATATAATTAAAAACCATATGCTATGGATGATATGCTCTCTAATTCATGTGTTAAGACCCAGTGCTCAGTGTCAGGGAACACAAATGCAGGGACTGAAGCAGTGATTAAGTCTCCTAAGGGATCCAGTTCCATCACCACCTGTTTGCATGCATCAAATGCTACCTATGAGAGCTACTTGTTTTTCCCTAGCAGGGTGTCTGAGAGAGCACACAGTAAGGAAGTCAAGGAGTTTTAGAAGTTAGTGGTAGCTTATCATTCTGCTGGATCAAATGGAGCCTCGAGTTTTGTTTTAGTTTTTTAAGTAATCTCCATGCTGATTTCCACAGTGTTGCACCAGTCTACACTCCCACAAAGTGGAGAAGCATGCCTTTTTGTCCACAGCTCCACCTGCCTTAACAAGCTGGTAATTTCTGATAATAGCCATTCTTTGTGGAATGAGATAGAATCTCTGTGGTTTTAATTTTTGTCTCTCAAACAGCCAAAGCCATTATATGTATTCAGCATTTGCACTTCATCTGAGAAGTGTCTACTGATTCCAGATACCTATTTGAATTAGATCTAAAACTTAGGAAATCTAATTTTTTTTTAAATTCTTTTTTTTTGTATTTCAGACAGAGTGTACAGGGTCTCACTGTGTAGATCGGACTTATAGGGATCCTCCTGTTTATAACTTCCCAAGTGCTGGGATTACAGGCATGCACCACCATGACCAGTCTCAATCGACATCTCAGTGCACCCCCTGGAGCAGGGCTGGCACGGATATCCTGGGGATTGAACTCCTGGCCTCTGCATCTAAGCAGAGCTATTTAATCCACTGAGCTATTTGGCTGGCCCTCTTTAATTCTTTATGTATTCTACAAGTTAGCCCTTTGTCTGAGAAGAGGTGTTTTACTTTAATATGATATGCTACTCAGTCATAAAGAAAGATGAAATTGAGACATTTCTAAGTGAATGAGTACCCCTTGAGACTATACTCTTAAATGAAATAAATTTGGTACAGATGTGTAAGTATCACATTCCTCTTCGGGTGTGAGAAGCTGAAAGTGGAAATAAGGACCAAAATATCTAATAGAGGTCGCAAAATAGGAAGAGAATGTTCAAATGGAAAGCAGAACAAGGGATGGGGGGAGGGAGGAGGAAGGATGAAAAATGAAAGAGAAAAGGAGGAAAGAAATGATGGAAACCAAGTTTTGTTTTTAAACTGAGACTCAAACTCAGGACCTTGTGTTTGCCATGCATGTGCTGTGCTGCTGAGCTATATCGCCAGCCCTCCAGGGTTCTGTAAATAAGGAATGGAAGAGGAGTTGAAGAGAGGGGAGAGGTGGGGGGAAAAGAGAAGCATCAAGATATGTCCCGTAGAAGTACAAATTCCCTATAAAGAATATGATCATAATCTAAAATGTAACTAAAAAAAGTTTAAAAAATAGTAAAAACTCAGCTGAAGAAATAAATTAGAAGGTGAAAGAGAATGGGTGAGATTTCAATGAAAAATAAGAATTATTTTTAATGGTGATTTCAAGTATAACAATAATGAAATATTTAAAAGAATTCTTGCCTGTTTTAAACACTAAAGAATCAAATCCTAGACTACCACGGAGAGCTCAAGACCATCATGACATCTCTTTAGTGAAAAGGCTAAATTAAAATACAACTTGATTTTGCTCTTAGTTTTCAATTGCCATCAAAGTTTCTTCTTCTGTTTGACAACTACAAAAAAATAAAAAAATATAGAATTTCATTTTCATACTGTTCTCCTCCGTTCAACTGAAGAAGTTAATAGCCTGCACTGAATTAGGGCCCATTATGTTTTATCCTCTCCTTTTCCCTTTCGTCCTTGCCATTACCTATAATACTTTGTCATGGTCGAGGAGAAAAGCTTTCTGTGAATTGGAATGGAAGAGACTGATGCTGTTATGTGTTGGGAAGTGTGAGCAGAATGATTTCCCCCTAAGGGTTTGTGCAGAGATCCATGATGGAGTGACCGCTCCTTGAAGGTGACGCATATAAAACAGGACACTGTTAGATGTTTGCTAATATCATATCAAAAATTAACAAAATTAAGTAAGGAAAAATTTCTGTATTGACTCCAAATCCAGAATTTTTTTCCCTTTATATAAAGTCTTGTTCTAATTCTATGTAGAGTGAGCCTGCACTAATAATTTATTCAGGTACTTGTAGGTGAATCAACATTAGATTAGATTTTATGTGTAAGAATACAACTGTTAAATGTTCTACAGAAGAAAATTTCTGTTATTTCACTAAAACAAAATTTTAAGAAGAAAACCAGTTGTTTAACATCTACATGTGAAATATACTTGGTATATGGCAGAAGGGAAACAGAAAACTAAATACAGAAATGGATGAATGACATTCTAGGTAGCCATAAATCATTCTTTCTGACTTATTTGATGCTTTAGGAGCTCAGATTGCACAATGTACTTAGAGTGATACTTTTAGGTTGTCTTTGAGGTAGACTGTGCCAAAAGAACAGTGTGAGGGCCAGGGAGAAGGCTCAGTGGAATAAGCGCTTCCCTGGCAAGCACAAGGGCCTGAGTTCAATCCCTGGTTCCGAAAAAAAAAAATTGCGATCTCTAGGTGGCCAGTCATGCATTCTAATGGAGTGGCAAAAATGCTACATAGGGATAGAACCAGGATCCCAGAAGCCCGTGTGCCGACTCTTTCCCTTCAGGATATCTGGCAAGTGACAGTGCAATCCAGCTGGCAGTGGAGTTTGCTTTGTGATGAACAAAGGGACACGCAAGTTTTGGTGCCAACACAGTCACCTGGCTGGGAAGTTGATCCCTTGTCACACAAACCTGGGATGGAGCCTCCTGTATGCACAGAGGCCTTCGGCACAGGGGCACCAAGCCTTACAGCCAAGCAACCTCTGCTGGAAAATGACTTGAAAGAAGATGCAGTGCAATGCTTTCAGTTTTGTTTGGTTTAATCAAGCTGGTGTCTAAAGGCAACTGATGCCCTTAGAAGCATAAATAGCCTTCTGACTTGAATTGATTTAGGTCTTTGTTGTAGCTGTCCATTCTTCTGTGAATTTCTTTTTAAATTAAGAGTTTCTTTTTTCTCCCTTCAACATAGTAAAGAATCACGTACAAAGTCTCATGTTTGGGTCTGTCTTAGTTTCTCTTCTCTTGTTGCCAGTACAAATACCTGACACCCAAAATGAGGAAAGAAAGGTTTATTTAGCTCACAGTTACTGAAAGTTTCAGTTCATATTCAGCTGGCTCCAAGGCAGAGAGTACAGAGCAGGAATAAATCTTTCCTGGTGGTGGCAAAAGGCAAGAGCAAGCGGACAGGTAGCAGCAGTTCAAGCAGCTAACGTTTCTGGCCCCCTTACACTGTAATGTAAATGTGCATCATGCACACCTACTGTAATCAATTACAAACTCCAGAAGCCACGCCAAAACTGCAGAAGGCTTAAAGGGGACAACTATACACAAACCATAACATTCCATCCCTGGACCTCCAAAGGCTCATGCACATCCCTTTATGCAAAAACCATTTCAGTTCATCGCTGAGAGTTGCCCCGTCCCAACAGTTTCATCATTGCTGAAAAATCCAAGTCTTGTCTCCTCCAAGATCCAAGGCAAACTCCTAGCTATGACCCCATATACGAATGAAAACTTAAACATTTGCAACATTCAAAGGCACAGGATAAACATTACCATGCCAAAAGGTACACGCAGCAGGATACCAAGCATTAGGACCAACACAAGTCCAAAATCCAGCAGGGCAAACATTAAGTCCTGCAGTTCCATGTGGGACATCTGAAGCAATCTGTGATGAGTTGTGAGCTCCAAAGGCCTTACCTGGCTTCTCCCCTACAGCACTATTGGTGGTAGCTCCCATGGTTTTTCTCTCAGACAAGTTTTGCTCCCTCCTTGCAGTTTCCCTTGGATGACCCATATTCCTGGCTTTTCCAAAGTTCTGGGGTTTCCACTGAATAGGCTTCTCACTCACAGCTTCACACACTGCCCTCCTCGGGGCACACTGCCTGGCCTCCCAGGCCTTCTTCTGAAGTCTAGGTGGAAGTCTCCTTAACCTCAGAGCTCCTGCATTCTGAATTTGCTTAAAACCATCGCCGTATGTATGATGCCAAGTCTGCTGCCAGACGGAGCAGTAGCCAGGCTTCCTTCTCTCTTGTAGGGGTCAAGTGCCTGGACAGCCGAGCACTCTGACCCTGATTGGGAGGGATAATTTCTCTATGCCGGGCACCCTGGTGGAACCTGGTCTGGCCACTGCCACCATTCTGAAACAATGGGCTCTGTGGCTTCCCCTCAAGGCAAGGTCCCTGACCTTTGCAGTTCTGAGGCTGCAGAGCTTGGAGACCTGCCTCCTGCTGTGATGCCCTCAAGCCATTCTTCCCATTCTCAGGCCCCTTCTTGGCAGTGGAGATCCTCTCAGCTCCATCTTGGCAGTCCATAGCTTTCTTGGAGCTTCCTTTCTGGCCAAACTAACATTTTGAATCATCCTTCTGGGCTCCTTGCTCTTCAGTCTCAACATAAATCTGGCTAAAAGACCCCAGTAACAATCATGCCACTCCCCCAATATTTGGCTGCTTTGAAATATCTTTTGCCAGATTCATCAGTCTGTCATGCTTAAACTCACTCTCAGGAAATATCCCTGGACACAAGCAAAATGCAGACAACTTCTCTGCCAAGTCACAACACAAATGATCTGGAGTCCAACAACCAATTCGGTCCTTCTTTCCAGCGGAACCCTCCCCAGCCTGTTGGGCCGTCTTCCTATCAGCCTTCTGGTCTTCTGAGCTCTGACCAGAACCTCCCAAACAGAACAGCTGAAGCTGTTTCAGCCCTTCTCTTGTAGGTGACATCTCTGAACCGTTCCTATCTCTTCCTATAAGCCATTCCCAAAAGCTGGTAATCCACATGGTCAGGTTTAGCCACAGCAATGACCCCACTCCCGCAGTACCAAATTCTGTCTTAATTTCTCTTCTCTTGTTGCTGGGACAAATACCTTATGTTATAGCCTAACTGACTCCATCTTGACCCCTCCGCCACTATTTTATTCCCTTCTTGTTTTGTTCTAACTTGTTCCAGTACTCACCCTCAGAGCCCCGAGTTCCAGGAAAACTAGCTAATCGATCTCAGACTGCCTGTCTAACTGCTGTCTGTGCCAAAAGATACAAATTAGCTGCCCAAATAGCCATTACAAAAGGCGCTAACATAATTCTATGAGAGGCAAGATCTGCACTATTGGTGGTGGGACAGGATATTATGTCGGCTTTTAGTGCTATGGTCATCCACTAGGTAAATAATTATTGAATCTTTGATATAATTCAGCTACATAAAAACCTGTAAATATAATATCATGTATGCACCTTGTACAATACCAAAACGTTATGAAAACAGTTTGCAATGTA